>BCLH01000330.1:79756-121558 GCA_001602315.1 Zoysia pacifica | reverse complement strand
TACTTGATTTATGTATTTGTTAGAGTTGCTCTAATTAAGACAAATAGTTATGTTAATATTAGACTTCAACAACAACAATTTAAGAACAAAAGTTCTTCAGTTCTTAAATTGTTGTCATTGACTTCTAATATCAAATTTAAACATTAAAAAATAAAACAAATATCACATATTTTATTATAATTTGCTTTACCATTGAAGTTATTTGAAATAGGACTTATAATTTTACAGATTTAAACTATTTTTAATAGGACAAATAGTTATAAATGACATTAAAAGTCGATAGCAACAATATTTTAAGAGCACAGGAGTATAATTTTAGTTCAATGTACTGTTGGGACATAGACAAATGAAATTTCGGAGTAGTTGGTAGTTCACTTTACTTGTAGAACCATGATACCTTTGGTCGTAAACTCGTAACGAAACCTTTCCCTTTCATAGATGGTGTTGCGGGAATAGCAAAAGGCTAGCTTTGAGAGACAGATGAGACGATCAGAAATAATATGGAATAAATGAACCAGCAAACAAAAGATAAAAAAATGCCATTTAAATTGCGTGACTTCAAACAAAAATATCAGGTCACACTTGTTTTTTTACAATAATTATATTTTATTTTACAACAATTCACGATACAGCCGAAAGACAATTTGCAATAACTCTAGTCATCTCTTACAAGCAAATGTTACACATTTCTATAAATTATATGTCAAACCTAAACATCAATGATACCTATAAGTATCAATAAATTTTTATCTCTTCCACTTTTGATGTATAATAGATAAGAAAAAGACATCCTAAAGGAATCAAACAGCTACTAGCATCAAAGAATACATGAATGTGACACCAAGGGCTGTCTGCCAAATGAACCAGACATATTGCAAGGTTGTATCAGGGAGACTTATCTTTGGTGACCGCGTCCGAAGGCTCAACAAAGGCCTCGCTATGGCAGGAAAATGGACCTGCCTCAGGGGGGCAATGGTTTAAATTTTGGATGGCATGTTCACATTGCAGGGGCCTTTGGCCGTCCATATGTTAGCACCATAACATACTCTTTCGCTGAGGAGCCTATCATGGTATGTGTCATCTGAGCTGATCTTCCCTTCTGCCACAGCTCTACTAATTTGGAAATAGGTTGAGTTGGATTAACTGGCTGCTCGCAGCACTTTATTTCCACCTGTAACACAAATATTAAGAGGAATCCAGACTATTTAGTTATGGTTAACTGGCCATACGAGATGCCTTTGCAAGGTGCAAATGCAGCTCCCCCAAAAGAATCAAACAATAGAAATACACCATTACAATTATGTAACTCTGTTTATAAAGAAAAATGTAATCATTCTTAGGTTTGTCAAAGTCAGACAGTTTAACCATCAATAAATAAAAAAGCATGATGTTCAATAAAGTATAAATGATGTTAGATTCATTGTAAAATTAACTATCACAATAGATAATTTTTTATCTTTCAAATATTTAACATGCCAAGATATTATTAGTCAAAGTTGATACTGTTTGACTTTCACCAAACTTAGAAATGCTTACATAGTTGAACAGAGGAAATCGGAAAGAAAGAAAGAAAGAAAGAAAAAAGATGCCATTGCAAGGTGAAAAATGAAGGTGCTAAGTGTGTCATCAGGGATTATAAACATAAATTTAAGATATACAGTCTATCCGTGATTTGCATCTCAGAAGCAGGTTTGACACCTCTAGATGACTTGAAGTTACCAAAAGACACTAACAATTAGAATCTCCATCAGGCATAGATATTTTAACAAAAGAATTGTCGAAGTGAACAATAGCCGTTTTCTAATAATATGCATTTGGTGTCTCACCTCAGATTCACTTGGAAGACTGAGTTTCTGCATAAGGTACTTTTGGATAGACGAAGCAGGTACATTTCCGTTTCTGTTGTAATACACTTGGTATATCAGTCAAATAGAACTGACACATATTGTTTTACAAAACTAAAACCAATGTAGTCATTAATGGCCCAGATAGGGAATTATATCAGATCATGTCATTCTACATAAAGGACACAAATTTACAAAATATTTAAATGGTACGAGTTTTTTTTAAAAAAATCATTCAACTGTCAGAAAGCATTCAACCTCATAAATAGCACAGTTAACTATTTATATTTTCATATTGCGGCTTGGAATACATGGAAATAAAGGAACAACTTGACTTGTGAGAAAAGAAGCCCAAAATACTGTTGGAAAAGATTATTTGCAAATGAGGTTCTAGTTCAAGTTTACAGAAGTACAGAAAGCAAACACATAAATCAGAGAGTGGCTAGATTTTGTTAGAAAGTTTCTGTTCCTCCTCTTCTCCCTTTTAGCATACTTGTGCACAACTCCTGTCTTAGGCGCACTTCTCCCTTTGTTCTTGTTTCTTCTCCCCCTAATTCCCCTAATTGGGAGTTTTGTCCAATCCCCCCCCCCCCCCCCCCCCAAAAAAAAATCTTCAATATAAATAAAATAGTGCAGTAGGGTTCTCCCCTACTCCACATTCCTTCAAAAAAAGAAGTAACTGTCAAGCAACCAGTTTATCTGCACATGATGATAATTGTGGCTGAAACAAAATTAACCAAAATCTTCAAGTCCATATGAGATCAACATTTGCGTATAGAACCCAAAGCTTATATATAAATAGAAATTTGTGGAGAAAATATTGTTCAACTATGTCCCGAAACTCATATGCTGATGCAGCATATTGTACAAAAATGATGGGTTCAGGGGCTGTGGATGGGGGTGGGCATCAGGCATGGGACTGGCCTTCTTGGATGGTATAAATATGAGTTAATTTCACAAACCCAAAAGAATTTGGTCAGTGCTAACAAACAAACTTTCGGAACCAGTTTCAGTAAATATCAACTACTTGCACCCTCCCTAACACAAAACCACATTCTTTTGCATTGTACTGCCCAAATGTTGTGGTTTTGCGCTAGGGAGAGTGCAAAACCATGTAGTTCGTTGTTATACTGGGCCATTACTTCTACTTTTGTGAAGTCAACTCTGTAAATATAGTTCTATAAGTTTTCTGTGAGAGATTTTAGTGCTCATTTCTCATGTATATCTCTCCTTAAAAAAAATCAAGAACTTGAACCAAAATCAGATATAGAAAAATTTATTGAGTTAGTCGTTGATTGTTTATGCATCTGAAGCAGAAACAGAATAAATTATGAACTCACTTTATTCGCAAATAGTGGGAAGGTATCTGCGGTAAAGGTGGATCTCCTTGCCTGAAAATGATCAGAACATAAGAAAATCATACAGAAGTAATTTCCAAGACTGGAACATACTAAATGGGACATGCGATGAATTGGTAATGCTTACTGATCAAATGCAACCAATGAGAACCATATGGAACTGAATTTCTTTTCATTCTGTGTAGCTGCAGCATCAGGCTTTGCATCTGCTGGAGCTTGATGTTGTCTCCTTCTCCGCCCACCAACTCTCCTTTTTAGCATGGGAATGTCTTTTTTGTCTTCCTCGGTTTTCGATTTCAGCAGATGCTGCCTTGCCTTTGTTCTGTTCATATATGAACTACTGGGAGAGCCATTGAGTTGTTCTTCCTTGACAACTGGATTCTGGGAACTTGACCTGAAAGACTTTGTCCTGCTTGCCGCTTCTACTAAACAATTTAAAGGCTGCCAGAGCTCACCCTTGTCTGCCAACTCCTCACTACCATCTTTGACATTTTTATTGGATGGTTCAGCATTTGATGATATCTGCGGGAAAAGGATCCAGTTACTGTTGGTAGCTAATGTACCTTTCTGGAATTTAAGATGCAAATTCATGAATCCACAGATATGCCTATTGTTACTAGCATGATGATGCAGGTGATATGATATAAGTAGCATGGCTGTGTGTTGTTTACCTGTCTTCTTGTTTGTGGAGCTTTGCCTGAGTTAGTGGGAATGGCTGAATTCAGAGATTGACTATCGCAACTATCAATTTCCTTTTTCACTGGATCTTCAAGGACAGGACCAAGGCCACGTAAGGCAGCTGCAGCTTTCCTTGCAACTGCTCTTGTTCGCCGTCCAGTCAAGCTTGTTGGTTTTGCTTTTGGAGTATTGACAACCATTGAAGAGATAGATCTTTCTTTCCTTTTGGGAAGTGAATCAGGGGATGGAACTTCTTCTGCCTTAATCTTCTTTCTTTTGAATGGAAAAAGTTTCGATCTTACATCTTGTAAACTGTGATCCGCTCTGAAACACAAAGCATAAAAATAACAAGGAAAGCATAAGATACTGGACAGTGTAATTTGTCCACCAAATTAATTACTCCGAGGCATTTGTATGCCAAATGTAGCAATATAGCTGCACAAGTTGGTCTTTTGTACACCCCTTTCAGGTACAGGAAACTTAAGGTCATAGGAGCTACACTGACCATACACTTATCTGACCTATATAGGTGTACAATGACAAGCTCGATGTATAAAGGTACATGTATGCAGTCATTTACCTAAGCTTCTCAACAGGAGTGCAGCCAAGATTCCTTTTACACACTGGGCAGCATTCTACCTCCTCGTCGTTGAACTTCTCGTATATACACTTTCTGCAAACTGCACCGGTATATATAGAAAGGATTATATAGATCTGAAAATGCTTTATCAAGTCAAGGGGTGGAAAGGAGCTGAAACTACGGTGAATCGAAGAACCAGTAATATTGTTTCTACAGCAATTGAAGAAGTACATATGAGCAATATAAACGATACGGTTTTGTATTTGCACAGCAGCAATTTCACGACCACCCGACATGTCCACCCCCGGGTGTGTCGATGAACAGGACCCGAGCGCACGTAAAGCGTACTACGAACAAAGCCATAAAGGAGAAAACAGAGCAGTCTCTGCCCGGTAGGAACCAGGGGACCCGTTCGGATGCATGAGAAGCACGGCATCCAGGTTGGCAGGTCAGGAAGCGAAATCCCTCCCAACACGCGGGACGTGAAGGCGCCACCGGCCGGCCCGCATCCTCTGCCCGGAACGGACGCGTCGAATCGACGCGCACGCGCCGGATCCTTTTACGACGGCGGAGGGGAGAGCAGATGGGGAGTTCAGCAGCGGAGGCAGGTGAGGACGGACGGACTCACAGGTGTGTAGGCACTCCGAGACGGTTGTGGCGTCGCGGAGGAGGCGGTGGCAGAGCGGGCACGTGAGGCAGCGCGCGAGCAGGTCCCGCTTGACCATGACCGATCCCCTCCCCACCCCCGGCGCGGCCGCGGCCGCCGACGGTGCAGCCGGCGCCGCGGCAGGGGACGAGGAGGCTGCGCCCGATGCCCCGCGCCGCGCCCTTTTCCGCCTCCTGCTGCCCCTCCTCGGCTCCTCCTCCTCCTCTTCTCCTTCCTCCTGTACCGGCGGCGGCGGCTGCTCCTCCACCTTGACCTTGGGCGGCTCCTCAGCCTCAGCCGCAGCGGCGGGTGGCTCCTCCGCGACGGCCTCGGGCGCTCCCGCCTCCGCCGGCGGCGGCGGGGAGGTGGTCTCCGTGGAGGTGAGCCCCGGCTGCATGGCGCATGGGGTTGGTTGGTAGTCGCTGCGGGGTGGTGTGGGGGGGGAGGAGACGGAGAAGAGGAGGGATCGAGGCGTAGACGAAGAGAAATGCGCCGTGCTGCGTGCCTGCGTGAGGGAGGGGATGTGACGGCGACCGAGGCATACGCCAAACAAAAGCGGGCACGAGGGCTGGGCTGGCCAACCAACGTGTCCAAGTTGGACGGGAAGGGAAGCGTCGTTGTCCTTGCCCGCCTCCCATCCTTCTTCGCTGCCTGCCCTGGAGTCTGGATGCTGGGCTTTGTTGTTTGGGGTATCACAGCCTTCTCTTCGTTAATATCTACTTCCTCTCTCAATTTATAAATTGTTTTTAAGTAGAACATAAAAATAAAAAAAATAAAATGTGTTGAAAATAAAAAGAGAAATATCGAGAGAAGAGAAAGTATATTGAGAAGTGAGAATAATTTATAATTTGAGAAAAGTTGTTGATTTCAGAATAATTTATAATTTGATTATAAAAAAAAATACTTTGAAACACATAAATTTTATAAAATTTTTTTAAGAATCAGTTCAATTTCAAAAAAAAAAAAAAAGTAAGAACCGAGAAAAATTCTTAGGATCCAAAAATGCCTAAGTGATGAAATTACAACCATGTTGCAAGCAACTCAACAGAAACCTGGGTGAGTTTGATGGCAACAGAAAGCTGCCCTATAACGTGCTTCGCTTTGTTAGACTGCCGTCATCAGCCAATCTAACTGCCCAGATCATCGGAATTCACCAAGAATCAAAACTCACCACCTGTCCACCTGGAATGCGCCTTCTCTCCTCCCGTACCTACTCCGTACTTCAATCCGTACTTCTATTACGTGTTGAATTTTTATTAGTTGAAATAAGGTGAGTTCATGGGAGCAGTGAATGCCCAATTCATCATCCATATGTAGTAGCCGCCGCGTGTGCTGTGCAGGAGGCCATTTGCATTGCGCAGTGTGTGCCGGCGAATCGTGCTTGCTTGGCCGAAGCGGTCCGCGTCCATCTGTGCAGCGGCAGACGGGCGTGCAACAGGGGCGACTCGACACAGAGCCGCCGACCCTCTGCTCTGACTTTTCATTTTCTGCTGGTTTATTCATCAGTGGATTCAGGGCGAGCATCGCGATTCATCAAAGCCACGCAATTTGCGACGGACGGATGCCCCGGGGAGAAGAATGAAGAATGGTCATGGGTACTACTACGTGGGAGCAAGAGGAACCTTATTAGCAGCCCGTAACCAAATATCCCAAATATAATCTCTATCTTTAGATGTACGCTTAAAAAAGCATAGTTTTTTTTTTTTACATACACTTAGTAAAACGTCCACAATATAATCTCTATTTTTAGATCTATGCTTAAAAAGTCATAGTTTTTTTAACATAAACTTAAGTAAAATGTTAGCAATAAAATAAGTTAAACTACATGCACAGTGAAAATATATTTATAGTTATCTTTTTTTATAAGCTGACGGATGAAATCTCTGTACACACCTCTTACAAATCAAACGGACAAGATCTTTCAGATGTTTTATATCTTAGAAAAAAAACATTATTAGTTAACAAAATACAACTACTCAAAACAAATATACGAGATCCAAAAAAAGTTGTTGGAAAACAAAACAAATTTATTTTGTGTTAAATTAATATTATTGGTGAAGAATAAAAAGCTTCAAATTTTAATATTAATATATTATTTTTTTAAGTTAATATTTTTCCTTTTAACATAGCATTAGCATGGGTTTCGAAACTGTGTAGAAAATATCAAATACTCCCTCTATTCTTAAATTGTTGTCACCATTAATTTTTAATATAAACTTTGACTATTCGTCTTATTAAAAAAATATAATAAATATATTATATTTTGTTATAATTTGATTTATTATTTAAAGTATTTAAAATATGACTTATAATTTTACACATTTAAATTAATTTTTTAATAAAATAAGTAATAAAACTTGATGTTATAAGTCATAATAATAAGTACGGAGTAATAAGAGTCGCAGGAGCAGTAACACCTACAAACAAGGCACATATTCATACTACGAACATACTGTACCACCATACAATGGTGGTACTACCTACGGGATAATAGTTCGGCGCCACCAACTAAGCACTAGTACAGTACACCCCCACCCCCCATTTTACTATTGTTTTCGGTCTATGTAGGAAAATTAAGAGATAATATGTACTATAGAAAGATAAGAAGAAAAAGAGACATTCTCTCCATTTATAAATTCATTAACTTTAAACATCATATATTTTTATAATTTGCTTTATTATCAAAGGTGTTTAAAACACGGCATATAATTTTATATATTTGAATTATTTTTTAATAAAACTAATAAAAATAATTTTAGAAGTCAATGGCGACAACAATTTAGAAACATATAGAGTACTTAATATATTATAATGTGAGAATAATGAAAGCAATAAATAATATGAGATGAAATCAAAAGCTACAGTAGGATTTAAAAAGCAAGTTACTCCCACCTATCCAAAGCATTTCTATATTTTGTCAAAGTCAAACTTTTATCGCTTTAACAATTAATAACAAAGAATTAATATTATTTTATCATATAAATTATATTTTTTTAATTCATCGTGAAATAAGCTTTATAAAAAATTATATTTTTATATTGAAAACTATGAATTTTTCTAAACATATTATTAGTAAAAATTTTAAAAATTTAAATTTAATCAAATCCAAAAATATTTATAGTTTGAAACAGAGGTACTACTTAGTAGTTTTTTACTATTGGTCAGCGTATACTTACAAATGGATCATAAGCATGGCCCATTAGTCGTGTCTCATCTATCAGAGTCAAATTCCAAAGAAATAAGTCCTTTCCACCTCTCTCTCTCATCTGTTGCCGTTGTCGGTTTTCGTCTCTCATTAGAATAGCAGATATTTTATTTTGACTCCCTTAGTTTTTCAACCTGTTTTTTCTCCCTGAGCAGTTTCAAGAGCGGTTTTGTCCTATGGCTGGGTGATGTGGCGTTTTAGCTGACTCGCCGTCTACTCACAGCACGTGGCTATCCCCGTGACATTTTTCGTTGACATGGACTATTAACATGGCACAATCTAGAGACGTGAATACTCGATTTGATTTGGTTTTATTCTAATTTAGAAAATAAATATTTAACAACCACAAAAAATTATAAAACTTTGCTAAGATTTAAATCATTTTATAGAAAACAAATTTTGTTTTTGACCAATTTCAAATTCTAAACACATTTTATTTAAAATTTTAGAAAGATAAATAAACATAAAAAATAATCTAGACCTTTGAAATCAGTGGATACAATTTTATTTTTTTAATTCATATAATTCTAATTATTTTTATTGTTTCACATCCATTTCCTTTAGAAATTTATAAATTTAACATTTTGAACTTGAATTCAAATTCAAAATTCAAACAGAGAGCTGAGTCACCATTCTGTTATAAATCTATCTTCCGAGTTTTTTATAAATGAATTTGTTTCGAATTTGGAGATAAGTCCAAAGCAAACTTTGTTCCTAATGAAGAGATCTATCATCCTTCAAAGTTTTAATTTATATGAGCTCGAAAAGTCATATTTTTAGGCAAAACTGATAGCTGCTGCTAAGTCACCATCCCATTATAAATCTGTCTTCTGAATTTTGTATAAATAAATTTATTTTAAATTTAGAGATGAGTCTAAAACAAAAGTTATTCCTCGTGAAGAGATCTATTCATTAATTTTCGAACTCAGATGAATTTGAAAATTTGAAAGATGATAGATCTATTCATTAGTAACAAAGTTTGTTTTGGACTTATCTCCAAATTCAAAACAGATTTATTTATACAAAATTCAGAATACAGATTTATAACAGGACAGTAACTCAGCTCCCTGTTTGATTTTTAAATTTGAATTCAAATTCAAAATGTGCAATTTATAAATTTATAAAGAAAATGGATGTGAAACAATAAAAATACTTGGAATTATAAGAATTAAAAAATCAAAATTTTATTTACTGATTTGAGAGGTTTAGATTATTTTTATGGTTATTTCTTTTTCTAAATTTTTCAGAGGTTTAGATTAAAAATTTGAAATTGATCATACAACAAAATTTGTTCACTGTAAAATGATTTAAATCTTTGCAAAGTTTTATAATTTTTTGAGGTCATTAAGCATTTGTTTTCTAATTTAGAATAAAATCAAGCTAAATTGGGTGTGCATGTCAGTAGGTTGTGTCAGTAAAAAATACCACATAACCCTGCTACATAGGACAAAAACGCCCTCAAAGCCGTCCACGGAAGAAAAATGAACGGGTTGAAAAATTAAAAAAGTCAAAATATTTGGTATATTAGATAAAGAACCACCGTGATAGTTGAGGGTGGTTAATATGACTTGTTCCAATTCCAAATATTACTCGGCCCGCAGTCATGTGCTGGGCTGTCCATCGTGCCCAACTTTTGTGCCATCAGGAAAAAAAGCAGCCCCTGAACACATTGGGACAGCGAGCAACAAAATCAAAAACACAAATTTTATAGAACTCATTGACTCAAATCATGTCTGCTTCCTTCAAAGGACAGATGCTGCATGGCTAGCGTGCTGGATATATAGGTTATATTAGAGCTCCACTTTTGCACCCTAACCCTACTATCACTGGCGAAGCCAGGTTCAATCTCCTACAAGGGTCAAAATGATTTCTCGTTTGTTAACCGTGTTTAAGGAAGTTAAAAATGCTTAAAGATCATGTACTTAGGAAGGTGTGCAGTAGGACATTCTCCAATCTACCTTCGCCACTGCCTACTATTTCATCCGTTTTTTAATTGATGTTATCGTTGATTTTTAAATTTAACTTTGATTATTTGTCTTTTTCAAAAAATTTGCTCGAATGTGTAAAATTTTAAATTGTGATTCAAATAACTCTAATAATAAACCAAATTATATCAAAATATATGAAACATATTAAAATAATTTTGAACAAGATAAATGGTCAAAGTTAAATTTAAAAGTCAACAGCGACATCAATTAAAGAATGGAGAGAGTATGCTGAAGTCTTCGATTTATTTCTGCTGTTTTGTTGGTGCCGTGGCCTTTATCAGTATTAGTCTCGATACCCGTTCTAATACGGCGGTCTAAGGAAAAATATTACTTAAAAAACAATATATTAATATTATTACAATTTGAAGTTTCTCATTTTTCACTATTAATATTAATATTAACCCGAAATGAATTTGTTTTATTTTTCAACAACTTTTTTTATTTCATATATATGTTTTTGTTATTTGTATTTTGTTAACTAACAATTGTCTTTGTGATCTTATAATCTAAGAGATTCAGAAGAGCTTTCAAAGTGTCTGTGAAGAGATTTCACATATTAGATTTGTAAAAGAGACAGGTATAGTTGCATTTTTTTAATGCACATTATCTAACTTATCTCTGTTGAGGATATTTTATCCATGAGATTTGTAAGATATTTTATCCATTAGATTTATAAAAGATGTTTGTGGAGTGATTTTATCTGTCAGATTCGTAAAAAAAATAATTTTAAATATATTTTTCATATGCACGTAGTCTAACTTATCTCTGTTAACAACGTTTTAGGTACGTAGAAAAGAAAAACTGTGCTTATAAAAAAGTAGAGACTCAGGTGCGGTCCTTCAATCTCACGTCCACGTGTGGCCATGAGTTAACTCAGGGCGAGCTATTAGTCTAATGAGGTAGCTCTGCCAGCCGTATATTTGGTAATCGCTGCTGGTATATACTTTTTCAGGTTTTAAATTGGTACTGTTGATTTTTAATATCAACATTAATTATTCACCTTACAAAAATGTTATATTCAAATGTGTAAAATTATTAGTCATGTTTCAAACTTCACTAATGATAAAGCCATTTATAACAAAATATATTATATTGATCATATTTTTTTAAAACGTCAAATAGTCAAAATTGATTCGAAGTCAATGGTGTTAATATTTTAAAATCAGAGAGAGAGAGAGTACTTTGTTAAATTTAACTAATCTTTTATCGGTTACAGATTAGAAGAGCAATTGTACATCAAGAAGCATTTTGTGGTAGGCTGAAATTAAAGATGTCGTTGCCCAGCACTAATCTTTTAAGAGAGCACAATGTTGCTCATAGCCGACAATTGGCATTCCCTAGTTTACATTTGAAATTTGTAGGGCCTTATTTTCCCAAATACAAAATTGAATTGGATTATGTAGCAAATTAATTTTCAATATTGAAAAAAAGAGCCCGTAAGTAAAACTATATTGCACCACAATTTCTTGACGCAAAAAATAAATTTTCTGGTTTTTTCCATAATATACAATGGATGTTGTAATGCAACTAAGAGCTAATGATAGATGCTGGACAACCGATCAACTTAGCAAGAGAAGTCTACCCCCACCCTAAAAAATGTGTCCTCTGTGATCAAACGGAGGAAAAGATTCAATACATTCTTATGACATGTATTTTTGCTTAAGAATATTGGCACCGAATCATGACATGCAGGGAATTGTCATCATTCACCCGTAGTGATAATGATAATACTAAGTTTTTATCTCACGGGGGAAGAAAGTGAGCAAAAAAGTAAGGAAATCAAGGAGGAAAATGACTTTCAACACAATCATTAACAGAGTAAGATAGAAAGTCATTATCCCGTTGTCTTCTGTTATTACATTGCCCGCGCCTCCAAGAGGGGGGTACGGCCACCTCAGCAACTCTCCATCTACAGATGCACATGGCAGCCCACCCCCCCCCCCCCCCCTCTCACACACACACAACACACACCCTTTTTTTTTTTTTACCTAGGACAGAACAGACAGAACAGCAGGTGTGATTTTCACGGAGATGCCCTGATTGGGTGCCCCGAGCCTTCTAGGTCAGCTGGTGGAATGTGGAACTCAGCGAGTGCTCGTCCCTTTCAGCTCTCTGCTGCACCCACTCGACGGATGTGGTATCTGGAGGTGTTAAAAGGGCTTGGTTCACAAATTTTTTTTACAAGTTATTTCAATTTTTACTAAATTTTAATTTAAAAATAAATAAAATTTTGATTTGATTCTAATTTGATCTGACATAATTTAATTTTTAGTTTATTTTTTTCGATTCGTTTTCACCTCTACACGTATCTTTGATCTGCAGAGCGAGGATGCCAAGTTCCAGTCGCTGGACTTGTAACCGTTGAGCGAGGTGCCGCTGCGCATGGGCCAATGCAGGTGCTGGCTCACGGGCCGGATGCCACTCAATGGGACACACTTCTACAGGTCTACTACTTTTTTCTTAAATTATTATTATCATTGAAAAATAAATTTAATTTATTTTAACTAAAATTCTTATCTTAATGACGAATGAAAAAAACTGAGGGAGAACTTAGACTATAGGAACTGATTGATCTCATCTATATGACTTCAGATCTATCTGTCATAAGGCACCACTACTTTGTCACCGAACGAATTTGAGATGATATCCTTCAACATGTCGACGTTGATCATCCTTGTCGTCGATGTAACCTACTGTCGTGTGCGAGGTTTTTACTATTATAGTACTCTCTAATGTGTGGCTTGGGTGAAACAATGCTCACGTCGTGGGCTTCTAAAAAATGATACCTTTATTGTTAATATCTTTCTACAAAACTCTTTTTTATTTGATTTTTTGAATGTTATCTTCCTCATATTCCTAAACTACCTCTTATTTTGATTAGACCTAATCTTCCATCCAAATATCTTCGCAACGAGTTCACTCGACGGAACAGCGGTGGCAGGTCCAGGGTTTCAAAAACCATTTGAGCCGCGGAAACCGCTCCAGAGCGGTTTAACAAAATCGTAAAAACCGCGAAAACCGTTACAAAAACTGAACAAATTCAAAAATCAAATTTTTGAGAGAAAACCGAGCGGTTTTTACGGTTTACTGTTTTTTAATTTGAATTCAAAGCAGTTTGAGCGGTTTTTCAACGGTTTTTTGGTAAACCGCTCGGTTTGAGCGGTTTTTGAATTTTCAATTTTTTTTTAAATTTTTAAAATGAAAATCGGTCAACCGTAAAAATCGAACTGCAACGGTTTGGTCGAAAACCGCGATTTTCGAATGGTTTTGTAAACTCTGGGCAGGCCACGGTCAGGCCGCGGCAGGAGTTTGCGCGGTAGGCAACGAGCCGGCCACGAACACACACGTCGCGGCAGGCCCCGATCCGGCAGGCACGCACCGCAGGACGCGGCCAGCGAACGCGGTAGGCGACGAGCTGGCTGCGAACACGCGCGTCGCAGAAGGCCACGATCCAGCCATGCGCGCACGCGCAGCAAACCACGTTCGGCTAGGTGCATCTAGAACCTTCATGCGCCGTGGAGCAACTAGGAGCCTGGAAGGGAAAAAAAAAATGGAAGAGAGTTCGACTCGAGAAAGAAACAAAATCAGCAGGGGCAATTTAGTTCATATATCTTTGAGAATACTATTTTAGAGAGGTGTTAACCGTAAAAGGTTATTTAACAGGAGCCTACGATATGAGTGCTATTTCATCAAAGTCACACTTAAAAAGTACTATAATAGCAAAAAAAAAAAACCTTATTGTGGTGGTGTGTAGTCTGTTGTCCGCACGGGGTTTCGCTGCCGTGCTGCCCGCTCGCTGCCACATGGGGCCGGGCTCGCCTATCAGCGACCCTACGGCAGCGGGCAGTACGGCAGCCGATCCGGTTCCTGTTGTTCTTGCCAATGGCGTTGTTTGTGGACTCTAGTTGGTCAGGTAATCTGTACAATTTCCATCGATGAATATTTCTTTGCTATTTTGAAAGGGAAAACAGGTAGTTGTGGCAGAACATAAGAAACCCGTAGATGATGTTTGGATATAAAAAAAAATGGAAGAGAGTTCAACTCGAGGAAGAAACAAAATCAGTAGAGGAAATTTAGTTCATATCTTTGAGAATACTATATTAAAGAGGTGTTAACGGTAAAAGTATTATTGTACAGAAACCCAGGACATGAGTACTATTTTATGGAAGTCACACTTTGGGACGGAGGGAGGAAAAAGTTATGCGTAGGCTCCATCAAAGAGCATGGAACGCAAGCCTGCGGTCATGATCAGATGAATCACATTGAAATACGTGACAATAACAAACACTACCTTGCTGCGCCCTACGCGAGGGAAGACTGGTCGTTTGGTCAAGGAACATGGAGCAGGGAGGGCGCCGACGAGCTGCATGCGTTTTGTTGTCAACACACGCACCGGTGTGGACAGGACGCATGTGGGCGCACGGCCCGCGCACCCGATCGCACCATCCTCGAAGGCTCGAAGCACCCATTGGTATCAGAAAATCAACGATGTTTGTTAATTCGGCAGTTGATTCGTTAGCGAATCTTTATAAAGCCATCTCATGGTAACTATAAACTAAACATGTTGGCGGTCATTGAGCAGCGGCGCAGGCATTGAGCAGATGTGCCATCTCATCGTTGATTTTGTGACTACTAAAAAACAATTTTCAGTGACAAAATCAAAAAATAACTACAGTGGCAGGCATTGAGCAGATGTGCCCAAAAAAAAAACACGACTATAGAATAAGATTGTAGGTTCCACTTAACAGGCTGCCACTGGAAATCACATAGTAGTGATGAGCGTTCTGCACTACAAATCACCATTGATAGGTGTCGGTGTTTCATTCACCGTCACATTAGAATTTACGTATTTGAAGAGGGATTTATGCACTTTTTATCAATGTGGCTTAGTCTACGAAAGACTCAAAAATTTATTTGGTTCGGACCACTATGAAGATGTAATGCTCTATGTCTAGAAGAGAGAGTGGATTATATTGGCTTGAAATATAGTTACAATAGCGGTAGAGCCCTTGCTCGAGCAAGAACCCTAGAACATATATGTGTGGTGTGTATGTCACTATGTCTGTGTGTCGATCGAACTTTGGTGATTCAGCTATGCATACATCGATATCTGTCTAAGGCCCCCGACGTGCTTTATATAGAGGTCGGGCCGGGGTTACATGGCTTGAAGCTTACGAAACTGAGCGGCCCCTAACAGGTGAGGCCGCGAGCATCAGAAAGTTTATTCCTTGACAGCTTTGAGGTGTTAGGTCATCTTGTTGTCATCCTCGTCTTCGTCTTAGACAAAGCCAATTTTTCCCTACAGTGCCTGCTGCACAGTATCAGGAATCTCTACCCCTGTTGGATGTTGGTCGTCCAAGAGGCGGTGCCCAACCCAAGGGTCAGACGAGTAAGGTGCGGTTGCCGACCTTCAGGTGATCGGGCTTTGTCGTCACACAGCTTTGGCCCTCAGGGGTCGAGCTGAATCTTCGAGTGAATCCATTCGTCGGGGAGTAGTATACGTCTTTGAGTGATCCCGACCCTTGGGGGTCAGGCCAGGTTGCGTTTTCGGGCGGATCCGACCCTCGGATGGTCAGACTATACATCTTTGGTATTTGGCGAAATTGAAATGTTCGTAAGTTGTGGCTGAGCCCGTGGGCTGTAATTCGTAGTTGAGCCTTCGTATTAACCCGAGGCCATAGCTACTCAGGGCATAGGATCCCAACAATAGGCTTTATGAGAGCTCACAACTGTCGTCGGCCCCTTTGATAGTCAATAAGCCACGTCACCAAAAATGGTGATTTCTGTTGGCTGGGATGCCTCTCTCTCTCTCTCTCTCTCTCTCTCTCTCTCTCTCTCTCTCTCTCTCTCTCTCTCTCTCTCTCTCTCTCTCTCTCTCTGAAGTGGTGGTGATCCTCAGAGGGGCACAACAAAGTCAGGTCAGTATGAGCCATAAAAATTAAATTCTAAATGTATTTACTAGATGTGATAATGATAATTTCCTTACAATATTTGTCTAACTTTGAATTGTTTTACTAGTACAAGCCTATTAGTAAACATATTAGTATTTGCTACCTAACCATCTTTTATTTTCTCTTTCAATGCTTGGTATGGGTTTTCATCTAGGGCTATTTGTATTCATATCATCACTTTGAGTGCACTTTTCACCTATATCATCAAGCTAATCAATGACATGTGGGGTCTGGTCCTACATGTCATTGACTTAAAGTGGTGGTATAGAAAAAAGTGCAACAAAAGTGATAGTATAAATAGAATTATTTCTTTCATCTAAATTTGATATCAAATTATTATGGTTTAGATCATTATCTTATGGCTTCCTATGGTATGGTTGGTAGGTCTTTACTCTATGAAGTAGAAAATATTTATGCTACATTAGATTCCAGTGTTGCTAGCACGTGTAGGTGATGTGTTTATAAGCTAGTACTTTTATATTCTTGTAGTTCATTATTTTTAACAACTTGATATGGCCATGGATCTAAATAACAATAAGCTCAAAGTACGGATTACAAATTTACAATGCCACTCCGTTGTTTTTCTGAGGACAACCATGGGATCATTCATGATTTAATCACTGTATGAGTGTGTCGAGTCCATAAATAAAGATGTGTCTTTGGTGTTTGAAGAACCCGTGAATCATGATCATTGCAGAGTACTTTGCTGGACTGAGCTTAGATATATAACTACAATTGTGACATGTTTCTTCTCCATGTGTAATCTGTGGTAGAGGGCGTACGTGTTCATGCAGTCCTGCCTTTTTTAGTTTTTATAACAACAACAGTGTAGTCATGTTGTTTATATGGCGTCATACGTTCCCCTATTGTCATGCGACTTGCATGACGAATATGCGATGCTTACACGCTAAAATTATTGACAGGGTCTTGTATACATTATAATTTGTTTGTTTTTGTAATAAGTATGCTCAAATGAGGGATCCACAATTATTCGATATTAATGTAAAATTGAACTTATTCTATGGTTATAGGTTGGTACCCCTCTAATGATGGTTAAAAAAAGGTGCATAGTTTTATTATAAAAGATGTCCCATTTCTTTGTTATAAAATTGGTTACTAGAAATAAAAATATATATATATATATATATAATAATATAACTAATTACATCAAATCACTTACAAAATAACCTAATCACAAGATATCATGGATAACATCGAATTGCTCTAATTTCAACTTCTTTGGTGAATTTAATGTTGCATCTATATATACGTCATCACTTTTAATGTGGCTGAATGTTATGCATCATATCTAACATAGGCGTCAAGTTGTCGCTTTCCCATGAAAAAAAGGTGAGGATGGAGTTTTAGGGGACGTCATTTGCTACCCCGTTGTCGTAACTTCCGTGACACATGTGTGATGCTTAACTACTAAATTTAATAATAGGATCTCTTATACATGGGAAAGAAGCATTTTGCACATATGCAAGGGATTGCAGCAACGAATGTACCATACCATCCTAACATTACAACAGTTGACCAAGAGTGTTTATTATAAATAAATGAAATTACTAAGTTTGAATTTACAAGCTTGCTTTTTGTGTTAAGTGCAACAAACGAACACGCGTAATCTGACCTCCTATGCTATAAAAAGTGGAGCCATATATAACTAAATATGAAAACCGTATTGAATCCCATACAATGAGAAAAAATCTGTAGATATAACTAAGCAGAGTTAAAATAAATTTTGTAGTAGCATCGTGTAGTGAAGAGTTCGATTTTGTACTTATTGTATATGATGGTGGAATAAAATTGATTTCTAGAAATCAAAATATATATAGTAATATATCTAATTATTTTAAATCACTTGCATATAACCTAATCGTAAGAGATATTGGATGACATCGAATCGCCCAAATTTCAATTTTATTGGTGACTTTAATGTTGCATCTATATATACATCATCAACTTTTAATGTGGCCAAATGTTATGGATCATGTCAAAATAGGCACCAAGTTGTCGGTTTCTCATGAAAAAGGTGACGACGGAGTTTCAGGAGGTGTCATTCGCTACCCTGTTGTCGTAACTTGAATGACACATGTGTGATGCTTACCTACCAAAATTTAATAATAGAATCTCTTATACATGGGAAAGAAGCATTTTGCACATATGCAAAGGGATGGCAGTGACGACCATACCATACAATCCTAACATTATAACGATTGACTAGGAATGTTTATTATTATATTTAAATTTACAAGCTTGTTTTTTATGTCAAGAGCAACAAACCAACAAACGTAATCAGACCTCCTATGCTATAAAAAGTGGAGCCATATATAACTAAATATGAAAACCGTATTGTATTCCATACAATGAGAAAAAAAAATGTTGATATGACTGAGCAGAGTTAAAATAAATTTTGTAGTAGCACCGTGTAGTGAACAGTTGGACTTTGTACTAATTGTATATGAAGGTGGAATAAAATTGGTTTCTAGAATTCAAAATATATATAATAATATAACTAATTACTTTAAATCACTTACATATTACCTAATCGCAAGAGATCTTGGATGGCGTCGAATTGCCCTAATTTCAACTTCATTGGTGACTTTAATGTTGCATTTATACATACGTCATCACTTTTAATGTGGATGAATGTTATGCGTCATGTCAACATAGGCACCAAATTGTCGGTTTCTCATGAAAATAAAAAGTGACGATGGAGTTTCGGGGGACATCATTCGCTACCCCATTGTCATAACTTGCACGACTTGGATGATGTTGAATTTCCCTAATTTCAACTTCATTGATGAGTTTAATGTTGCGTCTATAAATACATCATCACTTTTAATGTAGCTGAATGTTATGTGTCATGTCAACATAGGTGTCAAGTTTGTCGGTTTCTCATGAAAAACAAAAGGTGATGACGGAGTTTTAGAGGGCGTCATTCACTACCCCGTTGTCTTAACTTGCATCACACGTGCGATGCTTACCTACTAAAATTTTATAATTGGATCTCATATACATGGGAAAGAAGAATTTTGCGCATATGCAAGGGGATGGCAGCGACGACCATACCATACCATACTAACATCACAACGTTTGACTAGGCTTTTATACATGGGAAAGAAGCATTTTGCATAGATGCAAGGGGATGACAGCAACGAACATAGCACACCGTTCTAATATTACAACCGTTGACTAGGAGTGTTCATTATATATAAATTAAATAACTAAGTTTGAATTTAAAGCATTTTTTATGTTAAGAGTAACAAACAAACACGCGTAATCGGACCTCATATGCTATAAAAAGTGGAGCCATATATAACTAAATATGAAAACCGTATTGAATCCCATACAATGAGAAAAAAAATATGAAGATATGACTGAGCAGAGTTAAAATAAATTTTCTAGTAGCACTGTGTAGTGAATAGTTTGGCTTTGTACTTATTGTATATAACGGTGGAATAAAATTGGTTTTTAGAATTCAATATATATATAATAATATAACTAGTTACTTTAAATTACATAAATATTACCTAATCGCAAGAGTAGGATGATGTCGAATTGCCCTAATTTCAACTTCATTGATGAGTTTAATATTGCGTCTATATATACATCATCACTTTTAATGTAGCTGAATGTTATGCGTCACGTCAACATAAGCGCCAAGTTGTCGGTTTCTCATGAAAAACAAAAGGTGAGGACGGAGTTTTAGGGCACGTCATTCACTACCCGTTGTCGTAACTTGCATGACGCATGTGTGATGCTTACCTACTAAAATTTAATAACAGGGTTTCTTATACATGAGAAAGAAGCATTTTGCACATATACAAGGAGATGCATAGTTTGAATTTACAAGCTTGTTTTATGTTAAGAGCAAGCAACAAACATGTGTAATCCGACCTCCTATGTTATAAAAAGTGGAGCCATATATAAGGATATATGAAAACCGTATGGAATCTCATACAATGAGAAAAAAAAATGTATTTATGACTGAGCAGAGTTAAAATAAATTTTATAGTAGCACCGTGTGGTGAACAGTTGAGCTTTGTACTTATTGTACATGACGATGGAATAAAATTGGTTACTAGGAATCAAAATATATATAATAACATAACTAATTACTTTAAATCACTAACAAATTACTAATCACAAGAGATCTTGATGATGTCGAAGTGCCCTAATTTACACTTCATTGATGAGTTTAATGTTGCATCTATATATACATCATCACTTTTAATGTGGCTAAATGTTATGCGTCATGTCAACATAGGCACCAAGTTGTTGGTTTCTCATGAAAAAAACATCACGACAGAGTTTCAAGGGGTGTCATTCACTACCCCGGTGCCGTAACTTGCATGACACATATGTGATGCTTACCTACTAAAATTTAATAATAGAATCTCTTATACAAGGAAAAGAAGCATTTTGCACATATGCAAGTGGATGGTGGCAACGACCGTACCATACCGTCCATTACCACAGTTGACTAGGAGTGTTTATTATAAATAAATGAAATAACTAAGTTTAAATTTACAAGCTTGTTAAGAGTAACAAACAAACACGCGTAATCGGACCTCGTTTGCTATAAAAAATGGAGCCATATATAACTAAATATGAAAACCGTATTGAATCCTATACAATGAGAAAATCTATGTAGATATGATTGAACAAAGTTAAAATAAATTTTGTAGTAGCACTGCACAAAGGCATTTTGGTTAAAGCTAGATGTCATATGAGAGTTGCTGAAGTTGGGCACTGCATGCAACATTCATTATTTACAGGGTGGTATGGAATTAGAAGTCCACGCATGCGTATGTGAGTTTATAGTGTGGTCAAGGCCTGCAAGAGATTTGTCTTGGGGCTGCAAAGTTGACTTTCTGCATGCCACACGTGTAAGAACGCACACGTACTGGTGTGCATGGCCTACATGTACGCTCAAAGGCTACATACACCATACGTATGTACTGATGTATGTACATATATATGTACAGGCCTGGACTGCATATTAATTTCTTTCTCATAGTATCTTTGGAATTGTGATATCTAGAGGCTACTGATATCTTATTCTAATAAAAATCAATTGAAGCTTGGACGAAGAGATTCACCATTTGGCCTATAAATACTGGCAGCTGCTCGCTCATGTCCCCATCCCAACACAGCCCCCTTCACAATTCCAACTACCAGCAGTTGTTTGAGCCCTTGCCAACCGACATGGTTCCTGGTCAAGTGACTCCCAAGCCCAATGGAGTGTGGAGCCGATCTGAGATCAAGACGATGAAATCACTCATCCGCAGGCACAACAACGATGTCAACAACAATGGCAAGGACATTGTGGATCTGCTTCAAGAACGGTTCCATTATAAGGAGAAGCATCAGGTAACTGATTTGTATCTTGATATCGTGACGGAGATGATGCAGACGTTGCAGCTCCAACAGGGAAGTGGCACTGCCAGCAACATCAATAACCCGCCTCCGCCTGTTGAGGAACCAGCAGCCATGGACAACGCGGCGGTGGCCGTGGTTCCTCAGCCGGGACCGGCATGGTACCCAGCGAGAAGGAGACTCTGGACACATCATGAGCACATGTAATTGACTTATTACTAGAGAATAGAGATCATAAAAAATTGGAATGATTTCACTCAAAGTTTAACTTGTTTACAATGCAGGTTATTTCTCTCTGGCCTGCGCCTGTATGGCCGTGGCAACTGGAGGGACATCTCCATGTTGATTGAAACCAGGACGCCGTTGGAGGTGTCCATCCATGCACAGAAGTTCTTCCGCAAGCTGGGGAAAGCAGCCAGGACGCAGCGCAGCAGCGTCAACGCCAAGCCTTGCTCACAGAACCCTTCCAAGGGGAAGGCACTTGCCACCACTGACGGTGGCTACAACCTGGGCGACAGTCAGAGTTCATCCCAGCTCGCTGCCATGAACACCCAAGCCAAAGTTTCGTCGCCCTTCCTGTACCACGTCGATCAGGCGAGCAGCAGCGGCGGCAGCAGCCAGGCGGCATGGACTGGTGATCAGCAGAACTTTGTGCCTGATGAGCTGCTGGAAGTTTTTGCTCAGAAGCTGTAATAAACAAGAACTGCATGTATCTAGCAAACTGTTTGCTACCGTGCAGTATACTAAGACAGTGAGACGCATGGTCTATAGCTTGTTGATGGCGATGCGGATTGAACTTTAGTAGGAGTAAATGGGGAGCAAATAATTCAGTTGCAATGACCGTACATTGCAATGAGGTTTTAAGTGTATTACCGTCTTATCTATGTGTTCCGCTATGTAGTCTTGAACTGCAGAGTTTGGTTTTGTAACCTTTGGTTTACAAACTGATAATATATGCTATATGAATATCTACATATATTGTTTGTCTGGTCATAAGATACACGAACTAATTGTATTCGATTAGAGCGACATGTCATGAGAGAGCTACTCCCTCTGTCCCAAAATATGCCATTTTAAATTTTTAAACATCTACTTTTAACCATTCATCTTATTCAAAAAGTTTATAAAAATATTATTTATTTTATTGTAAAATAATTCATTATTTGAAATACTTTAAGCATGATTTATTTGTTTGTATTTTCGTAATTTTTTAATAAAATAAATAGTCAAACGTTAATTTTTTAAAAAGTCAAAAACATCTCCTGTCATTATGCAGGAATGGAGTAAACCAGGCATGCACTGACATCCTGTGTGCTTACTCGAGACGGGCTGCAACGGCCGTATGCCTGTGTCAACTCTGCAAACCACAAAGACATGCACCAGGGTCTAAAAAGAATTAATGTACCACTTAATAATACATAACTTGCTCAGTAGTATTTCAAAAATTATGAATACTCCTACAAGACACGAACCAGGCTTTGATGGCTCATGTCTCTCAGACTTTTGGCCTGAACCTCTTCAGCATCGTCGGTCCTCGGGTTAGGAACAAGAGGCTCGTCTCAGAGGCATTGGCAAACCGGGCCTGGGTACGGGACGTCTCCGGTGGCCTCACGGTACAGTGCCTCCTAGAGTTCTTACGCCTCCACGTGCGTCTGCATGAGGTACCGCCTTTTTTAGAGATGGACAGCTTGAGGGCTCTACTCGGCGAGCTCCACGTACGGTGCCTTATTCGTCTGCCAATCCGCGGTACTTGGCGCCTCGCTCCTGTGGAAGACCAAGGCTCCCAATAAGTGCCATTTCTTCATCTGGCTCGGGTTTCATGGTCGTTGTTGACGTCGAATAGACTCCAACGCTATGGTCTACAAAACAATGGACCGTGCGTGCTTTGTGACCAATTTTCAGAACTAACAACCACCTCATCATCAACTGTGTCTTCAGCAGGGAGGTTTGGCTCCTCATCCTTCGGCGCTATGGTTGGACCCCCCTTTGCCCCTGGCCAACTGACAAGGTGGTGGCCTGGTGGCTCTCCATTCACAAATTGTTGCCAAAAGCTAAGAGGAGAGCCTTCGACTCCTTAGTCGTTCTAAGTTTGTGATCCTTGTGGCTAGAGTGTAATGCACAGGTCTTTAGACAGTGTAGATCGCTAGCACATGTGGTGGTGTCTCGAGTGTTAGATTGCGCGCTGCTGTGGTCCCAGGCCTGTTTTCTTAGTTGGTCGCAGCTTGTTGGCGAGTAGCCCGGATCGGCTTTGTAATTCTGTAACTTTGTTCGTTTGTTGTCTCTCTTCTCTCTTAACACGAAATAAGCCAAGCACGATCTTGAAAAAAAAAGACACGAACCAGGCTCTTTTCTAGGCTAGCTTCATGACTGTTAATGTAAAGACGAGTTGCTTGCGTCGTCCGGTGCTGCATACTACTGCATTCTGAAAATGGATGTTAATTACTCTCTTCGGTTTTAAATTATTGACACAGTTGATTTTTAACATTAATTTTGACCATTCATCTTATTTAAAAAATTTGTTCAAATGTGTAAAATTATTAGTTGTGATTTAAATTTCACTAATGATAAATCAAATAATAACAAAGTTTACACATTTGAACAAATTTTTTAATAAAACGAATGGTTCAAATTGATGTTAAAAGTCAATGATGTCAATATTTTAAAATTAGAGAGAGTAGATAGCATTTCCAGTTTCTCACAATGATGCTTGTTAGCTACAGTTAGCATTCTACTTACGTTCTTAACGACGACATTGCTACTCTTCATATGGAAGGTCTTCATTCACAAATCGGCTTGAGGCTATCCAAAATCTGCTAGGTTATTACCTTATTGGATGTCATGTGGCGGGCTAACACCTGAGGCCCATTCAAGTGTTTTGAAGGTTGAGCCCTAAACTTGCTGCTGAGGCGTCTTATTTGTGTTTGGCTGACATTTTGCAGTGTAATTTCCAATAGCTTCATTGCAATCTCTAGCACCCTCAGATTAAATCATTTTGATCCAGCTTTTCAATGGTAAATAATAACGAGATGTTGGCATCAATGCTATATTTGTTATATAGTCCCATACATAGTTGAAACATAACACACATGAACCTGACTAATTCACTGCGATGGAGGAGCATAGCCTCGACGTCGTCCTCGCAGCTAACTACCAGCCGGACGCATGCAAGGCCGTCCTCAGCATCAGCACACCTGTTCTTGCATTTCGCCATCGTCCTTGGCGCTGGAAAGATCAACAACACAATCCAAACAAGCCGTCAGCATCGATCAGGCTCTGAACTGAGTTTTGGCCGGAAGACGTCATATGATAGTGCAGCAGATTAAGCAATAAGTTTGCTGACTGACCAAGGTCGATGGCTTCCAGCCGAATTCCGATCCTTTCATGATCCGAGACGCTTGCACGACTCCACGAACATCCTGTAGTTTTGTTTCCAAATCAAAGAAGGCATGTAATTAGATAGTTCAGAGACTGGTGGGCTTTCGTGTGATATGTTATTCAGTTGGGTGTAGAAAAGTGAGGCCGCGTGTGATTATATTTTGCTACAAAGCTAAGGAACATGTTCAGCACACAGGATCGATCCCATAGACGCACACTCTCTATGTTCTTCAGTTTTTTCTCCTTACACAATGTAGTCACATGATACATGATCATGGTCAAGGAAGCATAGAATTGGCCACAAAAAAAAAAGTAGAATGAACTTGGTTTCCATCCAGTTCTCTACTCAATTTAGTAAATTTAGTAGTGCGGACAGGGACTCCCATGAGAAGCGGTTTTCTGAATCTATGTATAGGAACACAATCATCCGATAAGTTGAATAGACAGAAGATCAGGTACTGGCTATCTGATTCATTATAGTAGCAAATGAAGAACCTCAAATATATGGTTGGCACCGGCAAATGCATTTGTTTATATGCTTGATGTAGGAAGTTATCACAACACAAGGCATCTTGGCAATAGAAAACTAACTGAGCATGAACCTAATCGTTTGAACCCAGATATGTTGTTTTCAATACGTCGAACAAAACAAGATCAAATGCATTGCACTCACTTTAGTCGGTGCAGCTGTCAGATTCGTATGCGGCAGGCCGCCTGGAATCCAAGGATTCTTGTTTCATTACTGGGGCGACATCAACAGCACATACAGCTTAATGAAACTGTTCGTTAATAGTGTAATCAGTTTTAATTACGTAGTACAGGTGAAGCATAGTTTATAGGCTGAATTATCAGAAGCATTAGGCTGCTATATTCTGCATGAGGTTGCAGGAACAGAAGGTATCTGCCAACAGTCAAATGGTACTGACAGGATTTGATATATCATCCAATCCTATACTGTAGCAATGTGACAGGGAATTAATGTGGCTTGATTAGTTATAGCGCATTATTTAGGTACGCAACTTGATCGTTTAATGGAATCTGAATTAGTTACCACCAGGAAACTGCTCGTAGCTTAGATTACACTGTTTCTGTCGACGCTGACAATTAAAATATATCATATGGGATAACACACACGACCTCTGTATAAGCAAACGCTTTCCATCATAGTGCTATGCATTTGTCGCACATCAGGAGCATGTGATGTTCTCAAGACCTAAAAGAAAACAGAGAGAGAGAGATGCTAAGGTTGATACTAGGTCTTGGCCTATAACTTATTGTACTACTACCAATGAATTTTGATTATTAGTCGATGTGGCCGTACGCTTACAGTCTTGTCCGTTCTACTCCTATCTATCGTCTGATACGTTTCGTAACATTTGTTCGGCGCCTGTTCTTGGCATGGTGTATAGATGTCTGTACATGATCTGTATTCTATTTTTATGTCGGAATAGTATACTCCGAATACTTACGGACTCGGCCTTTACGCGAAGGCCCATCTACAAACTACGACCCACGACCCATCAACAGCCCACAAAAAACTTAACCAAATACCAGGACGTGAACCCGGCCCCTAGGGGTCGGAGAACCCAAGTCAACTGTTTTCAGCACCTGTACCAGAATTACTAACACAGCCACGACCTTCAAAGGCAGGGACTAGACGACAACAAGACTTGGCCGCCCATTCGAGGGCTGGCCACCGCTCCAATGGTCAAGTCTAACGGACATAAAAATTTTTGACGATGTACAACAGGAGGAAAAGCAGCTCAGAAGACGGTAAAGCAATCAGGCTGATGCGGTAAAGTATTTCAGAAGCATGTAAAACATTCCGGCGAAAGGTAAAGTTGCACGCTGGGTGGTAATGCTAAGCGGTAAAGCTACTTTTGTCCCTTCGCAGTGGACAGAAAGACGAACAAAAAACGTCGACCGTCTGCTCCAGCGCCAGCGGGCGCCAAAAGATCAAACCCATAAAAGATCGTGGCCTCACACGTCAGAGAGTTACAGACACTCTGTAGGCGTCAAACCATATAACTTCGGTCCGACCCTATATAAAGACACATCGGGGGTGTTAGTCCATAGGTTATTTAGTTCTATCACATAGACACCACCCACAAGCACAGAGTTCCTCTCCGTGTGAGATGCCTCCGCCTTTGTACTCATGTTTTTTATTTTATACGATTTGATCTCTCTCTCTCCTGTATGTAAGGTATTACGCCTCGACAAAGGCTCGAACCAAGTTAACTCTCGAGTCTTTTATAGCTTAGGCCACCTCAAATACGAACCTCGAATATGAAGAGCGCACCAATATCTTCTTCGAATACGTAAATTTTACTGTGTTCGATGGTCAGTACACGACATATATCACGCCAGAGTAACTGCAATTTCCATTGGCACTCGTTTTGTGATTGTACACCCACTCAACAGCATTGCATTCCTGTGGGTGACGAATGACGATCTATGATGATCGCAAGGCTGCACGGTAAGGAGGATGGTACCTAGCTATTGGCTATAGTTTCAGGCCAGTGTAAACTTATCACTAAGAGACAGCACATAAACCTGAACCATTCACAAAAAGGGAGATAACCTACTTGAATAAGGCATGCATGGTGTTGGTGTGTGTTTTTTTTTTTTTGTGAAAGGGGATTAGTCTCACTGCCCTGATGAAAAAAAAAAAGAAGTATCCAATCGCATCAAGGAATATTAATTAACATGAGCTACTACACTGGTCTGCCCTACAAAACACGCTTGTTATTGAAAGCACTAAGCTTTTGCTTTATAGTAACTTAAACATGTTTTCTTCTCTCAAAATTAAAAATGAAACATGGTTTGCAAAAGGGTAGTTA
Organism: Zoysia pacifica; assembly: GCA_001602315.1. Lineage (NCBI taxonomy): Eukaryota > Viridiplantae > Streptophyta > Magnoliopsida > Poales > Poaceae > Zoysia > Zoysia pacifica. The sequence goes on along the minus strand of BCLH01000330.1, from coordinate 93,708 downwards.
GCTCCAGCAACTTCCATGATACCACATTATGAACCAAATCTTTGGGCAAGGGAACCATTTGTTAATAATCATATCAGATTGTTACGTACGGAGTGCACTTTGTTTAGGAAAGAGCACTGCCCAAACAATGCTTGCTTTATGTGAAGACTTTGAAACAAACAACTCCCACTAGGCTTTGTTACAACTTTAGCCAACCAAAAGTGGCAAACACAAGAGGAAGAGGGATTTGCCGAACAATAAAATCTCGCTCTCATTGTTTGGTTGAATTGGAAAATGTGACATAGTAGTTGCTAGATGAGGAAAGAAAAAAGGGTTAGGTCAGTGTGTAATAGGGCAGCTTTTGCCAATCCATGCAATGAAAGTGTTGTTTTTATATTTTTTTCCCGTAGTCATTTATAAGTCCTTTTTTCCTTCGTTAGAAGCATATCAATATTTTTTTGAAAGAACAGAAGCATATCAATATTGATGAAACTTACCTTTCTCCCTCTATTCTTCAAATATCCGTAATTCTTAACTTACATTTGAGCAGAGCAACATCAACCATTAAAAAATGAAAGTAATAAAAATGATTACGTACTATAGCATGCTGAATGAAACAGTGACATGTGGAAAGCCATGTAAAAATTATTTTCTCATATAAGGCCGGCAGCATTAGATAATGTCTGTGCAAAAGCTATTCTAACAATTCAGTGATCCCATCTCTCGCCTTGAAGTCCAAGTCTTAAAGTGACGCATGCAATGATCGATAAACTTGGGGTGCAATTTACTCCTCAAGATTTATATTCCTACGTTAAAACAAAGAGAGATCGACACAATGATGCATGCTGAAGCAACGGACAGTTTCCCACGTATTCAGGGATGCATACGATCGACGGGGCCGAAAGGGCACAGCTCATAGTGCGCCGGCCGAAGTGATCCCCCAATATCTGCAATCATAGCCATAGCTAGCTCGTAATCATTCTACACTTGTTTTTATTTTAATTTCTTCCCTGGATCATGATCGATCATCCCATATAGGTCAGCTATAGAACATGGTTACCGGATCCGGTCCATGGCGGGTTACGCCGTGCTTGTCATTTCTGATCCGTGAGCGCAGATAGTGGCCAATCTGAATAGGCAATTTGAATTTCATTCTTAGATCGAGCAACAGACGTTTGATCATTTATCTTATTTTTAAAAATTGTAAAAATATTATTTAGTTTATTCTGAATTACTCTACTATTAGAAATATTTTAAATGTTGCTTGTTTTTGCACCCAGAAAACCGCGTATGCCATTCGGTACAACCAGTTAAAACAATAAGGCCTCGTTTGGAACGCAGAAATTTTACAGAAATTTTGTAGAAATTTTACAAAAATCAGTTCAATTTCATAGAAAAAACAGAAGAATAAAAAAATTCTTCTGTTCCAAACGGAGCCTAATTCGATGAAATTATCTTGTCATGGCCAACTGAAAGCATGCCAGCAAGAGCACCCATAACCTAAACAGATGTACACCTATGACTGCACTAAAGATACAGCAAATCCGTACTCCAGCGGGCGGTGGGCCCCGCCCACATGGGTTGCCCCCCGGGTCCGACGGCCCCGGGGCAGCACGACCGAGGAATCCGCGGGGCGACCGTGTCGCCGGCCGACCCGGCATGGCCCTCGTGGCCGCTGCGCCCCGGCCACCCCCCGCACCCACACCTCGGACGTCGCTGCATGCATGTGTCCGTGTCGCCCCGGCCTCGCGCGCTAGGCTAGCTCTTCTCTCCGGCCCTCCTGGCTATAAAACATCCGACGCCGCGGACAGCCCAGCACATCAAGTCATCAAACTCGTTCCCTCTCACACGCATCCATCAGCGCGTGCAATCTGCCAAGCTAGTACTCCAAACGCGACGTGAGGGAGACACCGAGCTAGCCATCTCCTCACCGGCCGGATAAGAGTTCGTTGGATTGAAGAGAAGGGAGATATGGAAGCCGCCGTGGCTTACGCGAAGGCCGAGGCCGATAACCTCATGGCGACCGAGCTGAGGCTGGGCCTGCCTGGCACCGCCGACGACAACCAGACACAGATGGCCAAGACCGCCACGCCGCCGTCCACGCCGAGGGGAAAGAAGCGCACCGCCGCTACCTTCGACGCCGTGGTGGAGGAAGCCGTCGCCGAGGAGAACAACAGCAGGCGCGACGTCGAGGCAGCACCGCCGGCGGCCAAGTGAGTACAGCCTCCAGCTGGCTCTCTGATCTCATGGGTCATGGCAAAGCTGTGTCTTCTGTCTAGTAAATCTGGTTCTAACGTGTAAACGACTCTTGTTACAGGGCTCAGGTCGTTGGTTGGCCGCCGGTGAGGTCGTACCGGAAGAGCTGCTTCCAGCAGCAGGCGAGCGGCAAACAGAGCAACAAGGCGACCAAAGAGGAGGCGGCGGCGCCCAAGCCCAGCAACGCAACGACGCCCACAGCCGCTGCGAACGCCGGCGCCGGGTCCTTCGTCAAAGTGAGCATGGACGGCGCGCCGTACCTGAGGAAGGTGGACCTGAGGATGTACAAGGGCTACAGGGAGCTCAGGGAGGCCCTCGAGGCCATGTTCGTCTCCTCCAACAACGGCGGCGCTGCCAACCTGTCGGAGTTCGCCGTCACCTATGAGGACAAGGACGGGGATTTAATGCTCGTCGGAGACGTGCCATTCGAGTAAGGGTCTGGTATCCTCATGTTTTTCGAGGTGAACCTCTTAATTTGATGATAAATCAAGAACTGTATACTCAAGGTGTTTGCGTGCATATTTCTTTGCAGGATGTTCACCAGTACTTGCAAGAAGCTGCGGATCATGAAGAGATCTGAAGCCACAGGCCTGGGGTCACCGAGGCAAATGAAGATCTGATCGATGAGGGCTGGACAACATGCCATGAGCTTCCCTTTTTTACTTTTTTTTGTTGTACTGGTTCTTCCCAGCCAAGCCAAAGGATGAGCTTGGTTGGTGCATCAACAAGGCGCACACATGGATGTGTGTGGCTTTGCTTGTGTAAGAGAGACATGTAGGTCTTCTAGCTAGCGGCACAAATGAGATGTGGAGATTTCAGTTCACTTCTCCATGTGTTTGTACAAAGTAAACACAGTTATTATATCAAATCGTTGATTACTTGAAACCACCATTCGCGTTGCAGCAAAGCAGCCAGTGTGAGCAAGTACTGGCTTTTTTGCTGGTTCCCTTATTAGTTGATTAGTTCCTCTAGTCATGGCATGCTTTGATGCTTCTGCCTTGAGATGTGAAAATGAGATTATTACTCTCTTAGCCTTCATGCTTCTTGTTAGTGTTGACTTTGGAGCATCCTGATCATTCAGGGTGGTACAAACACGGACCATGCCGAAGGCAAACATACAAAAGATGCACATGCTACATGAAGCCTGCCCAAAACATAAAAGCAATTAATTTCCCTTTCATTTCCTCGCAACATCATATGGAGTAGGAGTATAATTTACACAATCTTACTGTTGCTAGACTATTTATTCTAGTTCCAAAATGAGCTGGAATTGTTGTTCCAAAACTAACAATTCGAAAAGGAGGAGATACATATTTTTTTCACTGAAAAAAAAAAGAAAAGGAAACGTCCCGTCCATGATTTCTGCCAAAAAAAAAAGAGAAAAAAAAAAGAGGGGAACACGTTCTAGAAGGACTAGACTTGGAAGTTAATTAAAAGCCAGATCCGACTCAAATCAGTGTGCCACACTGCCATGTCTACGTATAACTACGAGAGCCACGAGGAAGACATTAGTAAATCTGATCAGCCGAGTAAAACGAGAACAGGATGACTGGTCAAGGAACGCGGAGCAGGCAAGGCGCCGACGAGCTGCCTGCATTTGTTGCCAACACATGCACCGGTCCAACCAGGGGTGGACAGGACGCATGTGGAGAGCACCATCGTCGAAGCATCCGTTGGAGTCGGAATATTGCCGATGTTTGTTAATTCATCGGTTGATAGGTTCGAGTCTTTATTCAGCCACCTCATGATAAACTAACTAAGATTAGTTTGGAACGCAGAAATTTTATAAAAATCTCACAAAAATTTTATAGTAATTGGTTCACATTTGTAGGAAAAAAAATATAAAAATAGAATAAAAAAAAATCTATTCTAACCGGAGCCTAAACAAGCTGGCAGTCAACACCCCATCAGCCTGATTCACAAAGGGAAGATAAGAAACTCGATGGAGGATCGTAGGATCCGGTGCCGTGTAGGGTGGGTTGGATCCTGAAGGTCGTACGTATGGTTGCCGGCGTACAAGCCGCCTGGAGAAGTGTAGATAAGGCAGGTCCATGTGCTGCAAAAATGATTTGGACATAGCTTTACCTGGTTCCGTGGTTTGGAGGGGAGAAAGTGAACGCCCGCAGTTTACTCCCTCCGTCTTGATCATCAGTCTTATTAAAAAAAAATTGTAAAAAATTATTTATTTTATTGTAAAATAATTCATTATTAAAAATACTTTAAGTTTACTTTCATTTTTGTATTTTTATAAATTTTTTAAATAAAACGAATAATCAAACGACAATTTTAAAAATTCAAAAATATCACTTATTTTGAGACAAAGACGGAAGAAGTACTTCCCAAGTCACTAGACAAACAACTAGCTGTAGATGAGATATTACTCTTGCATCATCGGAGTTCAAAGAACATGCGACATATCATTCTAAGGTAAAACTCGATGCAACTGAGAGAACCCAGGTCTATGTCCATATCATTCCAAGTTTGTCACCAGTCACCACGACGCTAGAGGCACAACCAGTCCCCAAGACACTACACGAGGTACATCAAGCTACTGCTTAAATATGTACAACAAAATGAATATGGCATTCTACGTGAATTAGCCCACTAGCACACTTTTGACATGATAGATAGCCGAGTTGGAAGATTGGGGGCGCCATCCTTTCAGAGATGACATTGTCATACTCATTCCAATGTCATGAACTCATCAGCGTACATATACGAGACTGGTTTTCTTTCATTATCTTGCAGAGAGCCCATCCTAGAGTCCAGAACTGCCAGTTGAGATACAACCCAGTTGGGGTTATTCCTTCCATCAACCCACAATGCCTCACCGGTGCTCTTGTGCTTGAAGTCTGGATGCCTCGGGCTCTTCTGTTGACATGAATGATTGGGGTGTTGGGGTCATTAAAAGATGTACTACTAAACATTTTCGAACAAAGGTTCAGGCGACCAGGCCATAAAAACAAAATGTTGGATAGATGAACTATTGAACTCAATGATAAAGCTTCTAGGGACAGGAAAACAAAGTAGTATTCCAAAACCTAACACAGGTTGAACGTAACAGCATAATCTAGCTGCCAGGTATCAATAGGAAAAAATTGAAGGAAGCAGCTCTCTTGGCCGATAGGTCCAGGAAATGCTCTAGTTATAAACATGGACCAAGCTAGCTGTCACATGCATTGCCATGTTTCACCACCAAAGAAAAGTTATCATACATTTACACCTAGTTAGTTTTAACCAATAGGTGCAACCCACTTTGGTTCGGGCAACATTTTAGGCTACCTATGTTGGAGGGCGGGATCCTCCGAAGGTTATACCCGAAGGAGGTGGGAAGCCGGGGCTTCAGCTCCCGGCGGCGGCGAGGCTGAGGCCCCGGGCTGCTCTGGTGGCATGCAGCCAAGGAAGAGGGAGAATTCCTCAATCTCCGACTTACTTTATTAATTAACCAGACCTAGGCTTTTATAACCAATTCTAAACAAACACTGGAACTAATCTAAACAAACTCTAGAACTAATCTAAACAAACCCTAGAACTAATCCAACAATCTAGAAAATCTGCTAATCCTAACCTATAGTTAAGGAGCCATGCGGCCCACCATAACATCTCTCTCTCCCTCGACAAACAGCTCGTCCTCGAGCTGGAGTTTGGGTAGAAGAGCGTCATCATTCTGGAACTAATCCAATACTCTATTTTCCTATCTGAATTTCACCTTTCATCATCTTTAGTTTAAATGTTGCAACATCCTCCAAAGCTTGGCTGACTATTTATCTTATCGCTATCATATTGTAACCTTCAACTTTAATTTAATTTATTTTGATTATTTTAGACTTTCTAATGTACTTGGACATTTGAAACGAGTGTATTTTCCATTAGACAAAATTGTTATATGATCAAAAAAAAAGTTTAAACGGTTTACAAGAAAGAAAATCAGTTATCATATAAAATATAAAATAATTTAAAATTGTATGACCCAACGAAAAAGAATATCAGACATCAAACCTTATTTGTCCTGTTATCCCACCAGTCAAGAGGATTAGCAAAGAAAGCTTGCCACAGTTCTTCAGATGATCGAGAAGAAGAGCCGATAGTACCCCTATTTTTATCCTCAGCTGAATCAGAGGTAGAATCAAAATAATTTCGACGCTTCCCACCTTTGTTTCAGCAAAACAAAAAAGAAAGGTCAATTTGCACCTTTTATGTACTTTTATTACATCAGTAGACAAATAGCTAATACCACTGATGTGCATCACTAGTTGTACGGACAAACATATGCATCACTGAAAGAAATTATCAGCTGTTTCTGAAAGAGTATTTGAATGATGCTGGCTGGAACTATTCAAATACAGTTGCTTCTATGTTTCGGAAAGGGAATCAATGAAAAAACAGATCCATATCATGCTGCACATAATGTAACTATAAACCAGGATAACTTTATCAAGACATATCTAGTTCTCTTTTCTGCAAGATTCTAGAAGTGATGACTTAAGTACTTATTACTATGTAGCAAAAGATGCCTAGGAAATTATCTCTTGAAACTTCTTAGAAACAAACATCAAATGATGCATGCCATCTAGTATGTATCATAAAAAGAGAGATCTATGATAAAAAGATGTTTAGTTATATCTATGAAAATGATATTAATTCATAAATGGAAAAGTTTAAAACATATGAAATCATATATTTAAGGAAAACTGTAGCTTCAATATAAGAAAGAAGCTCTTGTGCATTTGGAAACTACAATATACAATATAAACAACCAAAAATCAAGCAGAAGACAGGAGCATATGAGTTCCTACATCTGTACACACACAGAGAATACAGGCTGTATGTTAGGATGCTATGTAATAAATTTTACTTGCTCCCAATATAAGATGGGTAAACCTTTTGTCATAAAAAAAAGGATTGGTGGTTAAAAATATAGTGAAAACTGTAAATATTCCCCACTGCTCATTAAAAGCAGAATATGTCACTAGAGCTTACATGAATATGAGCAGAGAACATAAATGGAGCAATTTTTGTGCTACGAACAGAACTACAGAAGTGTCACAGCCTAATTGAGATACCTGCAGAATCTTGGCTGGCCTCTGGTTCATATAATCGAACTGGCTGGGTGGACTGGATGAAATTCAACTGCTGAACTACAACCTAAGACATATTGTGTACCAGCAATCCATCATGATCATAAAATAGCAGGGGTGCAAAAAAAAAAAAAAGAATCTCAGGCAATAATTGTAGAGAAAAAAAGATATAAGCAAAGATAGTACCTTGTAATAAACCTGCCGCTTCTCAGGACTCTCATCAACGGTATCTGATACGAGCCGTCCAGAAACAAATATTCTGTCACCCTTCTTCACATGCTCAGAAGCCATAATAGCCAGGTCATCCCAAAATGCTAGAGTTACCCTGCAGTACAATCACATTATTAAGGACTTTAACAACAACAAGTACTATCAATAATATAGATCTAAAAATTCATTCATCATTTGCAGCTATAAGAGGATGTAAACAATTTAATAGCCCCAGCTGCATAGAACAAAAAATAATATATATAACCCATGCACTCCTCGCTGCGCTTGCTATTATCTATGGGTTGTTTGGCAAAGTCAAATGAGGGTGGCATATGGTTATTACTCCATAGAGATCAGCAACTGAGTGTATTATTACATCAAAATTCATTTGATGATCATCAGAGTAATTCAGACATAGATCACTGAATCTCATCAGGTCATAGAAAATTATTATAGCTAGCTAACACAGCGTAAGGAACATCATACTAAATATATCATATTGTGCATAAAATCGCTGCTTGATAACATATTTCCTTCCAAACTACTCGCTTTCAAAACCAAGTCTTTCCTGTGACACTTACCTACCATTCGATTCTTTACTGTCAGCACCCACAAAAAAAATGCCGCAGTTCCTATCATTCCCTTAATTCCCAACTCCAAAACTTATACAGCCTTGGAAAAGAACGTTAAAAAAATTGCTTCTGGCTCCCAAGTGCTGGCCGAAGTATTTGGTGCCCCCAAGAAACACCTCCCTCAGCGGACACAGACGGTCGAAGTGTTGATAATGGAACAAATGTTAGCATCGCGTAGCACCAATCAGGTCAGGAATACCATGTGGTCTCGGTGGCCGACTTCCAGACGGCGAGGCGCCCCTTTGCGACGGCGGCGCCGCTGGGCAGCTGCCGCAGCTCGACGTCTGTGCCCACCGTCCCGATGAGCCGCACCGAGTTGGAGAGCTCCCTGCTCCATGGAATCTCCGCCGGCCGCGGCGTGGTCGGCTGCGCGGCGGCCTCGCCGTACTGCGCGGAGCACCGGAGGCCGCGCGCTCGAGAAAGTGGGAGCGGGGAGCGGATGAGGGACGATGGGCGGCGCCAGCGGCCGAGGCCGGGGTTCAGGCTAGGGTTTAGGGGTTTGAGCGTCGAAGCGACGGCGAGGGGAGCCATTTGCGATATTTTTTCCGGCTTTCAGTTCTCGCCTTCCACATTTAAAAACAGACAATGCCATCCCCGTCCTCGGATATGTAAAGCCTCGGGCATACTCCGTAATGGTTTGCAGAAAAACTTAGTGTGGTGTAATTATTTAGATCCCCTTTGGAACGCAGGCATCCTCGGATATGAAAAGTCTTGGACATGTTGATTTGCAGGAAAACCTACAGTGTAGTGTAATTATTCAGATCCCATTTGGAACACAGGAACTTCAATGATATTTTACAAAAATTAGTTCAATTTCGCAAAACAAAACAAAAAAAAAAATTCTCAAACAGGACCTCTCCACTCGCTGCAAGTGGCCCCACGTATGGCATTGGGCCCTTTGCTCACTGCCAACAGAGGCTCCGCACGACCGCACCCCTTTGCTGCCAGTGAGCTCAACCGTGCTGCTTCACTGAAAACAAGTTTTACAGACAACAAATGAAACAGGTGATATCCTATTGGTCTCATAATCAAAACAACATGACATCTTTCATACAGAAAATGTTCTTCTCGGGTACAGACAACATTTGCTACATGCCGCATCACTGAAGGATAGTCAAAAAAAAAAAAATTGGGAAAGGAGTATGCTACTCTGAGAAATGATGAACATAGTTTTACATACACAACCCTAACACCTCTGCTCGATCATCATGTGCTTTCCTTGGTGCTTGATGTCTCCAGCCCCTTCTTCTCTTCTCCGTCACTTACTGCAGTGGGCGTCGTGGGTGGCGGCTGGTCACCGCCCTCCCCCGGTTCTTTCTTCAGTTCGGTTTCAAACTCCTTAGCAGCCTGGGAGAGAGTTTACAGAGTCAGGAAGCAGATTGAAAAGCGAAAATCATCAAAGAGCAAATGGCTAGTTGGAATTTTTCTTGATGCATAGCATGCTCGCTTTGTCTGCCATTCTCAACAGAGCACTTATAGGAGCTTAAACCATCAGTTAAACAGTGCAAATCAGCAGCTATTGTTTCAAAGTGAGACACAATGCAATTGAACATTTTTTATGTATTAATGATCAAGTAAAGATCTTACTGGTTGCCACTAGTGAATTTCTGTAGGCCCTTCTAAAAACGAGTTAGTCTGAGTGCAAAATGAATAGATTTTCTCAACTTATATGATCTGCCCTCTATGCAGCTCAAAACCATTCAATGCTCTCTTTAAAAACATTTAATGCTGTAAATTTGTCTCTTATCAAGGAGATTAGGTAAATCATAGGCATTAGTGTTCCAAGTTACCAACAAACAGCAATACAACATAGCTTGTAGATAGCATCAGTTTAAGACAAAAAACCTATTCCATGCTTTTCTCTAGATGCAAGACTTGGGGTTGATGCCTGATTTACCCCCTAGTCACAGCTCTAGACACGAGACACATCTAGACGGTCAAAAAACGGTCAAGAACCGTCTAGACCTGACAGTTAAACACCTTGTAGATGCGTTTAGACAGTAAATCGTGCGTCTGAACATGCGTTTTGGCGAAAGTAATTGTATGGGTGGGAAGTGAATTAGGTTCCCACGTATGGTCCGGCGAAAACCTAGTGTTAGTCCAGCCCTTAAATAGCCTCCGCTCTAGTTTCTCTCTCAACACCCGCTGCCCAGCCACCGCCCTTCAAATATCTGTTGTCGCCCTCCAAATCTCCACCGCTGCCAAGTCTTTCGCCCCCTGAACTGGCACCATTGCCCCCAAAATTGGTGCTTCCCTCTGCTCCCCTTTGCTCCAGCCCAGCTCTCACCTCCCTCCAGGCTTCAGTAGTTGGTATTTCAAATTTTCATGCTATTCTCCGCATATTTTTCCTGCTACACTGCATATACGTTTAATACGTCTAACGCGTCTAGACGGTGCCTAGACCGTCTAGACACTAGACTTCAGCTTGCCGGCTGTTTACGTCCCACGTCTAGAATTTCATGGGACCTATTTGTTCCCAGTTTTATTAAAAGACAGAAAACATCGCATGCTGGTGTGCGGTATGACAAACAGAACCATGTCAATTTGCTGATTTGGGTAGGCTGTAGTTTCATTGATCAAGCACTCTAGAAGCAATGTTGGTTGGCAGAAAAGGTTCTGCTTTAGATCAAAGTATTGTAGCACAGGGAATGACAAATTAAAAGATACATCCATTTAAAGAAGATAAAGTGATATAACTGGTCAGAAACAATCCAAACCAAGTGACAAGGTCGAAATAATCTACAATTACATTTCTTCTTTCGGAAGACTATATATAGGCAAAGGTATGGTCCAACACATGTTAAGGTCTGAAACAAAGGTTAGGAAGCTATTTACCTAGAGTTTGTTGCACCTCAGTTTGACTGTTTGTTGTATCAAAACACAACAAAGTTATATGATTCCCTTTATTGTTCAGAAAACAAAAGGTAGGAGAATTTCCCATTACTCATTCTTACATGGTCTAAACCCAGCAACATTCTGCACACTGCCATTGTGCGTCAAATTACAGCAGACAGCACGCCACTTGTCAATTCACTAAAAAACTTTAGATTGTAAAAATTATTCCACTGAGTGGCATAACAGCACAAGCGGAACTAACTGCTAATCGATGCACTAAGACCACCATGTGTACAAACCAACGTGTAGTAAATTCAACTACCAAAAACAACAAAACCAAATCGTACGCGCATCTAGAATAGCCAGCAAAGCTACGCCTTAAAAATTGGTAGAAGCAGAAATCTGAATAGGAGAAGGACAAGATTTTTAGCAGCTCCAACCAATTTCCGCGGCAGTTTAACCACACCTATCAATCATCCTCACCAATTGCCGCCAGGTTTAACTTTCACTGGCTGTCGAGATTGATATATGCGACACCCTCACCTGCTGGAAGCTCTTGACAGTCTTGCCGATATTGCGGCCGATCTCCGGGAGCTGCTTGGGCCCAAACACCAGCGCGGCGACGCCGGCGATGACCACGAGCTCGGGGACCCCCAGCCCGAACAGGCACTTGCACCCGAGCGCGCCGCCTCCTCCTGCGCCCGCCCGTCTCGGACGAGCGGCCACCTGCGCGACCGTCACCGCCAACCCGACGCCGCCACCTGCAGCGAAGGACGACGCCCTCGACGACAGACCGGCCGCCGCGACGTGGGCCCGGCTCGGCGCCCTCCGCCGCCGCACCGGCGCGAGGGAAGATGAGGAGGAGCAGGAGGTGTAGGCTGCCGCGACGGGCGACAACACGGCGATCCCCATGGCTGCTGCTGCCACCAGTGTGCCCGTGCTGAGCTGCTGCTGGGAGGAGGTAGAGGCCGGATATTTCGTCGAGATGGGGATAGCGTTCTATGGTAACGCGTTATGACATGCCTGATGCCTCCCACGTGTTCCGTGACGACGATGGAAATGGGCCGCCACCCCCAAGCGAATGAGCTAGCCCAATATGAGTGAGTGAATGGGCCATAATGAACTGATGGCCGAGCCTAGGGCCCTAGTAGGGATGCACATGTGTACGCCTCTTTGAATTTGAAGGAAATTTTTTTTATTCTTTTATTTCTTTGTTTTTTTTACGAAGTTTAACGGATTCCTATAAAAATTTTGCATAATTTTTATAAAAATCCTGTGTTTCAAAGGAGTTCATATACTTTTATTTAGGTGATTAATTTGTCTTAAATGAGATAAAATTCTAATTTATTTAGAAGATTTTTTGAGTCGTGAGTCGACTCACAAATTTAAAAAATTGCATCTCTACGCCCTAGCCAATGCACAGATCCTCTAAAAAAAAAAGGCAATACACAGAAGAAAAAAAAGACAATACACAGAACGTTGTTTAAATATATTTTCTTTCTTAACTCATTTTGAAATCTATTTGAAGAAATCTATTTGAACTACCTTGTTATCTAGTACTAGATTTAATGCTTCAATTTGAGATTCAATAAAATTTTAAATTCAATTATTTCAAATGTGAAACACAATTGTTCAACATCTTATATGTATCACATCAAAAAATTTACCAAAAATTTTGAGCCCGTTCTTCTAAAATGTTGAAACAGGTTTAAGAAAATTTCGATCTAAACATTGATTCATAGGTCACCCTTTGTATAGCTGGTCCCGTAGTCAAACCTCTCAATGTCGTAGCGGTATAACTCGACCAGCTTCTCTAGCTGCTATAGTGGTTTGGATTAGAGTGAGGTGTTGATGTGACGAGTTTAAAGGACCTAACTATTGGACTACCAGTAGATAAGAGAATTAGCTACCAGTCTATATTCAGTTTATGTATCCATAGGTCATCCCTTTCGCACAATTATCATTCCTCGTCCACCCCCATGTAAACCTGAAAATTGGACGAAAAATATGGAGAGGGTTGAATAGTTTAGAATCGAGCAAATTATTTATTTTTTACTAAGCCGAACTCTTTTATCACTGTTATCTCCAACCCCTACCTTACGTTATGCTTGTGTCGAATTGAATATTGCTAACGCCCACCCCATGTCGTGACTTTTTCTCACTGTTGCCGATTGTGAGCCGAATTAATCAATAATGGGCTCTGGTTCCCTGTTTTACATTTTTTTTTCTTTTTCCAAAGTGGGCCGAATTAAAAGATGCATTGGACCAGAACTAAAACATAAGGAATTGGATAATGGAAAAGCATTCTTCTTCCAAATTTTGTGACGAACTGATAAAAAAAAGTACGTTTTAAATCATCATATTTTTTTTATAGTTAATGCAAAAAATCCCTTATGAATATATTCTTTCATTTTTTTTTAAAAAAAAATAAAAGTTCCATTTTATAAATTGAATGTCCTAGCAGTAAGATTCAAGGCCTATTTGAATACTCTTGAGTATAATAATCCAGATTTTAGAATTCGTGTTGAATCCAAATGGTCCAAGTTTTTATTTAATTTTAAAATCTAGCTATCTCGATTTCATAATCTCGTTAGCTGGCACAGCCCAACTAAAATCAGATTACAGGTGGCAAAAGATAAAGTATCCTTCCCAAATTTGAGTAAGTATGGTATCAAGTTCGAGTCAGACTCGAACCTGAGTTGTTTAGATCTCCTTCGAGATCAAACGTGCGTTGTCGATTTTGAGCATCTCTAAATTCTTTTTCATGTTTCTCTTAACCTTTTCTAATATTACTAATCATGATAAAGTAATTAGGTAGCAATCTATTTTTAAAGTAAAGAAGATATATGTTTAAAAATGAGCTCACCTCTAATGTCAACTGTCGTACGTGAGTTTTATCGATACTAATTTAAAAAATTTTGTGTGTATCTAAAAGAGTGATATCCTCGTCATCTGTTAACTT
>BCLH01000330.1:67883-79656 GCA_001602315.1 Zoysia pacifica | reverse complement strand
TTTTTTTTTTTTTTTTGCAGGTGGGGGGCAATGGGCAGGGAGAGGCGGGGAGCCCCAGCGCCAAGGGCCTCGCATTTTGCTTTAACACCCCACCCCCCCCCCCCCTCCCCGCCCGGCTGACCATCACTCTCTAACTCTGACCTTTTTTTCTCCATAAATTATACTTTCATCATTATTAAATTGCCGGGATAACAAATTTAATTTATTTTTGAACTATACTTTTTGTCCTAATGACAACATTAAAAATGAATAGTCTTGGGATAAAATGAGGCCGTGGATGGACCATTCATAGCCGCCGGTTAGAGGAGTCTGTTGAGCAAAAGTAAGATTATTTCTATCCCAAAATAGATACAATGTTAGATTGGTTTAAGAAAATTATGGTCGATCAACTTTACACCTAAGATAATTAATCAACCTTTATATGGATCTGATGATGCTAATTCTATGTTCAAAATATTAATATTTTTCTAAGAAGAATCAAACATCAAAATAATTCGAATTTAACTAATTCTAGAATGAAACTTGGAAACAGGTGGACTGTTGACACTGAATTCTTGAAAACTGCTGGTTGATGTGTGCAATACATGCTCGTAAGTTGAGATGCGCAGCTGTGCAAGACCCTAGACTTGAACCAAAGATATATACATGCTCGTAAGTTGAGATACGCATATGCAAGCATATACTACGCCACTAATCAGGCGCCAGCACACGCATGCCGAACTTGTTCCTCCTCCCTGATTGCGACCACTTGTTCGCCTCATCACGAGAGGGTTGGAACTTGGAAGCACGGAGCAAATCACCTTTTCCTCTTGGCGTCCTACCTCCAACAGGAGGTTCGTCGCCTGGACACGCCGGCCCGATCAGACGAATACTGCCGATAGATGGCGGGAGCAAACTGACAAAGGGTTCTTCAGTAATGTAAGCCGGTTAGGTATCCATCCTTCATCATCTTCAGCTAGCTAATCAGCTCCGCATCTGCATGGTCGTCGTCGCTGGCGGCAGAGTTGTGCCAGCTGAGAGAGTCTGAGACCCGTTCCTTGGAGTGGAATATTCTTCACGGAGTATAGCTCCCCCGTGCGTGAATCAGAATCGAATCGCCGTGCACAGATGAGTTGCCCTCGGCTTCGTGACGCAGGCAGCACTAGCAACCAGCCGTGAGCCCGTGACGCTCGAGAGGCTAACAAGTACTACACTGCTTCTCCTCTGCCAATCTTCAGCTCGGAACGATGGCGCCTGTCGGTCCCAGACTGGTCCAAACAAATGGATGGAAATCAGCGGCTGATCTGTTGCATTACAGTACTATATTTCACTTACGCATGTCGCACTCCATTCAGAGTTTAAATCTTTTCGCGGTCTAATGAACATGCTGGCTACTGTAACATCGCCGAACGCCATCTTCTCACCGCTTTACTGCTACTCGTCAGGAGGGTGAAACATGTTTCAGAAAGTAGTAACTAATCACCTTCAGAGAAATAAGTCGTGCTATACACAACAGCTGCTTGCGTTGTCATTTTATCACCGCTAGTTTTGCAGCTTTTGCTTGCCTGTTACCATCGACGTCCATGTCAAGATAAGGTCAGTACTCTAACTCTGTGCTAAATGACATATCCAGAGGAATCTTTTCTCTCGCTGAATGTTGCTATCTCTTGTCGCTGTCGACACCAAGGAAGAACCTTTTCCTCTCCACCTCCATTGGCTGGCAGGCTGAGCAGCGCGAGAAAGTCTTAGCACGGTTAGACTAACCCAGCCGATGATGGTAGCAGAGTAAGGACCACAGGTTCTGCAGTAGTGTTAGAACACTTCATCTTCAGTCTTGGATGCCATCACCCTCAGGGTTGATAAAAGTGGCAGCGCCTTGAGATTCCTGTAGTAACTTGTTAGGCGCTGTTAAGATGTCATCCTCAAAGGATGCCTTCAGGTTACCGTCTGGAGAGAACGGGAAACTTGTAGCTTCTGATCTGACCTATCGCCACCCCCGTGCCAACTTGTTCGGAAAACTGATTGTCCTAGAGTTGGATTAGAGCGGAGCAGGCCGTTCACACAAGCTCCTCGCATTGTCATTTTGTCAGTGCTGGTTTTGTCCGTTCCTTTGCCGGACGATCGACGTCCATGTCAAGATCACTCCTTCACCTCTCTCTCGTTGGATCCGACCCGTTCTTCTTTCTCACTATCGTCGGCAGGCATCGAACACGCGTCGCATCACCTAGCAAGATGGCGAGAAGAATGAACAGCTAGCTAGTAGGCTGCAACTTGGCTACGTACACTCAATTCAGTAGCAAAGTTCAAGCGGTCGAAACATGTTCACAGGAAGCGTCCAGCCGCTCCATTTGACATGTGACTGTATTTCTTACCAGCAGATTTCCATCGAGACACCAAGCCTGCATCTGGAATGGACGGTGGCGCTACAAAGTCACTAGAACATGACGTGGTCGTCCGTTTACGTTCCCCATTGGCCTTTTTTCTCCACCTGACGATACCTCGCACGCAGAACCTAATAACACGATCATTCACTTGATTATTTGTTTCTGACTGACTACGACATGCACTGATCTTAAATGATGTTAGGCGACGCGTCTGCCGACCTACTGGTCGCTTTGTAGTTAATTCCTCGTTAACTTTAATAAGTAGGATGGCATATATATTCGTCAGGGAAAAACAAGGTTCATCAGCACCCTAATCAGATGGACTGAAACGGTTAAGCGGCCATCGATGTCAGGTACACGGGAATGATTTGCCTCCGGCTAAGCACAAAGAATTGACTGCAGATCTGCTTGTGTCCGGATGCAGTGCGATTTGTAGTGTCGTTGCCTGGCAAAGTGGGTACAGTTTCAGTTGCAACTTGCAACTGGACGGCTTTCCTGTGGTTTGGTTTGAGAAAAACGAAAATCACGACGTCCGAACGTCCGGTCGCTCCCGTGCTTCCGCTGGCAAAGGGCCCCTCTGCAAAAAAAACGTCGGTCGAGCGGCGCGCGATCCCTGCCGCATGCGGCCGCGCAAGGACGACGGGTCGGACGAAGTGAAAAAATCCGCTTATTATGGTCAGGGAAGACGATGGGTCGGTCCATTACCGAACCAGGGAATGTGCAGAGTAAGTGTGGACAGATATGTTTCAAATTTCAATTTTGGTGCCTACAAGCACTGGCTTAACAATCGGTAGGCAAGAGACCCAAACTTGTCCAAATTGCAGCGACTATCATCCCGGTCAACTCACCCAACATACACCTTGTATGTGTGTTCGACTCAGTATTACAGAAAGAAAATACTATATGAAAATTTGGCTGTCGACACCGAGGAGCCTGAATGCAACCTTTTCTTGTCGAATTCTAGCAAAGTTCTTGTGAAACTCTTACATTTCCAAACACGTATGCTCTCGAGAATGTTGTGTAGAGATTTGAATCTTGTGATTTGAAAGTACTTGAGAGTGCCTTGAACCCTTCGACAATCGTCAGGTTCAACTATCAAACTCTGCTCCGACATCACAATTTGGTTTGATCTAATTCCCAGCACCTACAATCCAGTCCTCAATCCCTATACAAAAGAATTTCGGTTTTGATCCTTCCCTGTCCTTCTGCAAAGATCGTAATAACAGCCTCTCGGTGGCTTAGATTTTAACCATCTTCACAGACGTGCCACGCCGTGACAACGCCCCCGAGCTCCACCCTGAGCTCCTCCCATCCGAACGCCTCGGCTTCATCGCCGTCACTGCTCTCCAGCCTCAGCTCCACGAGCATCAGCGCCGGGGACACCTCTGACATCTCCATCGACATTGCCACCAGCCCCGACAGCCCGCCCAGCGGCAGGTGCTCGATTCCCTTCTTGCCCACCATGAAGTAGCCGAGCTTCGCACCCGCCTGGCCGAGCCGCTCCACCGTCTCTTCCGGTGTCGCCGTCGTCATGAACCGCTTCTCGCGGATCCGCCTGCTGTCGCCAAAGAGCCCGGACAAGTCGAGCCCCGGGGACATGGAGATGATGTCGAACGCGTTCAGTGCTGGCGGCGCCTGGAATGCCAGCTCGCGCTCGGGCTGGCCGCCGATGAGGCCGCAGAGCTGCGAGTCGACGCTGAGCGAGCGCTTGAACCAGGGGTGGCTGGTGAGGTCGGCCACGGCGAGGCGGGTGGCCGGGTTCGGGTCGAGAAGGCGGGACACGAGGCGGCGCGCCGGCTGCGACACCCACCGCGGCGTCGTGTACTCGCGGCGCTGCGCCTTGCGGCACATGTCCGCGATGTTGGAGTCGTCGAAGGGGAGTTGACCGGCGAGGAGGACGAAGAGGATGACGCCGCAGGACCAGGCGTCGGCTTTGGCGCCGTCGTAGGCCTTGCGGCGGAGGACCTCGGGGGCCGTGAAGGCGGGCGTGCCGCAGGCCGTGTGCAGGTGGCCGTCGTCGCGGAGCGAGTCCGGGAGCGCGGCGAGGCCGAAGTCGCAGACCTTGAGGTTGCCGTCCGCGTCGAGGAGCACGTTCTGCGGCTTGACGTCGCGGTGGGAGACGCCGCGCTCGTGGCAGTAGATGAGCGCGGACACCAGCTGGAGGAACACGCGCCGCGCGGCGTGCTCGGGGAGCCTGCGCGTGGGCAGGGACGCGATCCGGGAGAGGAGGTCGCCTCCCGGGGCCAGCTCCATGACGAGGTACACCTTTGAACGCGTGGCGAGCACCTCGTGGAGGCGGAGCACGTTGGGGTGGCGGAGCCGGCGCATGGCGGAGACCTCGTGCAGCACGCGCGTAGCCATGCCGGTGGCCGTGAGCTGAGGCTTGTCGAGGACCTTTACGGCGACCGGGTCGCCGCCGTCGAGGGAGCGCGCGTAGTAGACCTTGGCAAAGGTGCCGCGGCCCAGGACACGGCCGAGCTCGTACTTGCCGAGGAGAGGCGCGCCGATCTTCGTGGCCGCCTTGCTCTTGGCGCCGGCCATGGATGGCACAGACCAAGGCAAGGTACAGGGCAACTTCCCTGTGTTTCCTTGGCGCTTCCTGGCGCTGGCGGCGGTTTACAGCCTTGCAGGTGGTTTGGCTGGTATATAAAGGGAGGAAGTGATTGAGTTTGGTATACGTTAATTATGTGTGCCGTTCTGGTTGATTCGCAAGTTGTTGTCAACGGCTCTTATACATTTGTAATCGTACTCGCATAATGCTCGTGCTGCTTTTTAAAAAATAAGCATAATGCTAAACATACGAAGATGACATTTGGTAATCCAAACATGTGTTCAAAGAAATTTAAGTACATTTCATAAAACTACACATAATATGATAACATTATCATTAACTACAAATTTAAGATGCAATAAAAAATTATAGATTCGGTAACTAATTTATCATAAATTTACACATTTTAGAATTGCTGCTCATAAACCTGACATGTGTGAACCTTTAAAGTATATAAAGAACAACTCTTAAATCAGTTTTAAGATAAATTCGACGTAAATGCTATAGCACTGTGCAACTGTAGATAATTTTATTATAGTGTATGTAGTTTTGTAAAATTTACTTAGTAAATTTTGTCAATTACTGGACATCATCTTCATATGATAAGATATAAGTAATTTTTATGATTGATGAAACTTATCAACCTCGATCATCATCGTATAGTAATTGTGCACATAAATTGGAATAAATGATGTTTTATTACACAAAACATAATACAATCAAAACAAGAAAAATAAATAAATAATTTATTTTCTTCAGTTTTTATATCTTTGTTATAAAATTAAACTAATTTATATGAATTTTTTTTACGATTTTATACCTTGAAAACCAATGTTAAGGTGAAAACGAGTCAATAATAAACTAAAAATTGTGAGAAACAAATCGAATCAAGATCAAACCAAATTTTTATTATTTTTAAAGTAAAATTTGATAAAAATCGAGTTAATTTGTGAAAAAATGGGAGGATGGAACCCTTTTTCCCCCCTGGCAACGCCAAACCCCTGCCCCGTGATATTTCGGAGGGCCACCGAGGCAGAGGTCTGGTACAGCAAGCAGTGAGCGGTGGTCCCGCGGGACTCCCGACGGCGGCACCGGTCGGTCACTCGGCCCCCACAAAAAAGCGAGACGACTCAACGCGTCCGGACGGCCGCCCGCGTCGCTGTGCGCAGGTGACGCGCGCGAGGCCGTTGCCTCGCCTTTCGCCGCAGCTGCCATGAGTGCTACACAACCTGGCGGCTGGAGTGCCGACGACGCGGAAAGGCACGGCTGGCCGAGGCGAAAAATATCGGAGGAACCGTCGCGGACCCGCGCAAGTTTTTCCCGGGAAAAATCTGGGGCCTGTGTGGCCTCGTCGCTCCGGGGGGTGAAAGGTCGCAGGGAATCTTTACCGTGGAAGTGCGCATCGCAGGCAGCCGTGGCCACCGCGCGCCGCGGCGTTCCCGTCCCCGGTGGCAACAGGAACGTTCACGATAGGGGCCGCACTGGCAGGGATGAACACCGGCCGATTTGGGTCACTCTTTTCTCCACACGAATTTTAGTCTCAATCGATTGTCCACATCATCGTCGTGGCTTTACCTAATTACGATGAAGCTGACAACATATCAAGTTTTTTTTTTTTATTTCAGAACGTAAGCTAAGACCAATATTTATTGTATAACTAGAACATAAACGAACAATAAACTCCGCCATAAGATACATGCATGCATGTAAGTAAAGTTACTAGAACAAATTAATATATCGTGTTCTTTGGAATACTTGGTTCGTTGCTACCTAAAGATTTCAGGTTTTGAATGCTGCTACGTACTAATGATTGGGGATCACGCGGAGAGACGAAATCGGAGAGAAGGTGCCTATGAGTGGTAAGCTGGCACATGCGCGGATGTTGGTTTGCATAGTTTGGTCGCCGGTGATTTGCCTGCCGAGCAAGTAACTCACGGCGGATGGTCGCCTATATGCACACCGCATTCGCAAACGTATACGCGTGCGCCGTCACTCCGACACTAGAGAAACATATTTTTCCCGTGTGCTGGCAAGAAAACACAGGATGAAATCCTTCTTTCTCATGTAATGGTTTCTGTGTATTTATTTCTGTGTGCTTTGTATTTTGACATACGAGAAATGTATTTCTCCTGTGTGTTTTTGATGGCTTTTCGTGTATTCGCAGCTGGTATACGAGTCTGGGGGTGCACGTTCTTGATTTTGTGTGTCATTGTGATCGATGCGTCCCAAATTACCTCAACCAAACTGCTACAGCAAGGACTTGAGAAAAATACATGCACACAACGTTTCTATGTGCAGTGATTCAGGGACGGCCGGCGACGGTTTTGAGTTTCTAAACTTACAGACGTTACAATACTGTGAATTTGGAATCCATTTTAACCATTCGATGCAGAGTGAACGATTTAGATTTAGTATTACAGTATTGTATGAATAATAATTTATTACTGTTTCAATTAAAAATAATTCTGCTACAAATTTTTTTTTAGTAACTATTGGTCTTTTCTTATTTCACCGTAATTTTTGGTACAATGCACTAAATTAAACTCTTCGATTTAGGAACCTAGATCCGCTCATGACTAAGAGATCACTGTGCGATAAATTTAGAGCTTTTTGGTAGAGCTTTAGTGGGTTTTGGCTCATGAATATGTAACTGCAGTACTGTGAGCTCAAAAAATTTCGAAAACATAGTTTATCAAGGATTTATATAAACAATACCGTATTTATAATACATAATAAACTGATTAAAATAAGTCCCGCTAAACAAACTCTTATTCGCGGGGTCCGTGTACTGATGATAAGCCTCTTGCAGGGAGATCCGTGTCCGGTCGAGCAGGATTAGAGTCCTAGCCGCTCGCGCGCCCAATCCGGCGTCCTCCGCGTGGGCGCGGATCGGCTGACTTAAAAGCCGTTTTATTGCACGTGTTGCAGTAAGCTCCATCCACCGCTCATCCTCATTACGATCCACGTGTTTCTTGGTTTCTATGCGTTACAGTCCAATGCAAATGAAGAGTGAGGCTCTGTCCTGCCGTACAAAATTAAAGTTCTGTCTCAAACAAAAAAAAATAAAAAATGTAGAAATAAGAATAAAAAATATAGAACAAGAAAAACATAGAAATAAAAAAGTGAAAAAACTACGAGAACACAAAATAGAGGAACGAAAAATTAAAGTATTAGGAATACATAATAGAAACACAAGAATAAAAATGTTAGTGCAACTAAATAAATTTTTAGAACCTATATTATTATTATTATTATTATTATTATCACATCAATTAAATTAGTTGCTCAATCACTTTCTCATTCTAATCTTAGTTTTGAAATTGAGCGATTAATCTTTGAAAATTCAAGAAAATTTTCTCAAATTTCCAAAGTTTTCCAAACTTGTTCTTTAGTTTCATTTTATCAAGCTCTTCGTGTAGATGCTCTTCGAGTTTTGAGTTTGTAAACATTTAGTCTCATAATTTTATTTGAATTTAATTTTGAATTGTTAATCTTCGGAGCTTTAAGGAAATTCCCTCAAGTTAGCAAAGTTGTTCTGATAGTTGCATCTCATCGAGTTCTCTGTCTAGGTGTCCTTTGAGTTTCTTTGAATTCTGAGCTTAGAATATTTAGTCTTGTAATTTAAATTTAAATTTAATTTTGAATGGTTAGTATTCGAAAATTTAAGAAAATTCTCTCAAATTTCTAAAGTTGTTCCGTTAGTTTTATCTCATCGAGCTCTTCATGTAGGCGTTATGTTAGTTTCTCCAAATTTTATGTTTGCAATGTTTAGTCGGGAGCATGGGCGACTTCTATTCATGCATTTCAAAACACTTTTAATTTTGCCGTTCCACTGTTTTATATTTCTGTGGTTTTTCATTTTTTATTTTTTTGCATTTTCTTTATTCTTATATTTTTCATTCCTCAATTCTAGACCATATTTTAATTTTTAGCGGCAATACAAAGCATCGCTGTTTATTGGACCGGACTAGAACGCATAGAAACCAAGAGGCACGCGGATCGTAGATGAGTATGAATGGTGGATAGAGCTTCCTGCAACATGTGCAGTAAAACGACTTTAAGCCCGGACATCATATCAACATATCCTTCGAAACGCTCACTCCCAGCTTTTCTAATGGCATCGCGTTCTTGTTTGAGGTGCACACTACGCCTGCTTCTTAATCAGTTTATCATTTCTAGAACAAGGCACTCCTATGAGTTCTAATTTCAATTATCTCGTTGGTGAATTAACAATTGAAAGTACAACATCCACATGCACGGCACAAACAAAAAATGAACTATGAACCGCACACTCGGGCAGACATAGTGACACACACATCAATCTCTGTCTCTATCTCTTCTCTTCTCTTTTCTACTTTTAAAAAACATAATTTTTCTTTTCTACATACACACGATAAAATGTCTCTAACAAAAATAAATTAGACTACGTACATACGAAAAATACACCAAGAGTTTATCCCTTATCTGATTGATGAAATTTTTTTTACAGATACCTCCTATAAATATAACAGATAAGCTATTCCGGATCTCTCAGATCTTGGACCAGACTATTGTTAGTTAACAAAACACAAAAAAAAAAGTTGTTGGAAAACAAAACAAAATTTTAATATTAATATATATTTTTAAAGTTAATATTTTTTTGACCGTAGCATTAGCACTGATATTGTGACTAGTGTTAATAAAAGTGGCACACATCTATCTTTCTCTTCTTACATTACTCGAAACACAACTAAAAGGTTACATGATAGCTTTGTGTTCATATATTGCACGTTCACCCAAACCCACTAGGTATTGCCAACAAAAATAATATATATAAAAAAGTAGAGATGCAATGCCAACACGAGCATTGTACAAACTATTTCGTTTAATGACGATTGAACGATACTACCACTTGTCGACGTTGTCGTCAATCAGAGAGGAAGTAAATAAACCCACATATATTGTACCTTATCATTTTTTCCATTGGTTCATTCCCACTTTTTGAAAATTACGCATTTCCTCGCTTTTCTCGTGTGGGTTACTATTGAGTCGATTTTAGAGGAATTCCTATGAAATTATGCTCCAATCATTCAAAGTGGCCTAAAGAAAGGAACATTTTAGCACAAAGAGTACGACCAGGAACAATAACAAGTAGTTCTTGTTTGTCAAAAGCAACGTGAAGAATGGAGGAGGTGATATTTTAGTGCAAAGCACCTTTGCTAGTTCTTTTAGGTGATCTTATCTGGTTATTAGAGTGCATGCTTGATCTTGACTACAAACCTAAACTCGTGGGACACAGGTCATAGGAAAGAACTACACGATATTTAGACACATCTTAGTTCACCACTGGAAGTACTATTTTTCATCCTTTTGTCTAACGTCCAAGGCATATGATTTGATTTGTAACTTATATTGTCTTTAACATTTGATTTGAAACTTAGAATCAATGGCCATAGAAGACATAAACAAGAACCCCACAATTAATTATCTAGTTCTTTGGTGGTACTCCCTCCGTCTCAAAATAAATGTTATTCTATACATTTGACTATTTATCTTATTAAAAATATTTGTGAAAGTTTTATCATTTTATTGTGAAATAATTTATTATTAGAAATATTTTAAATATGACTTTATTTTCATAAATTTTTTGAATAAGATGAATATATTTATTTGTAAAAAAATGTCGCTTATTTTAGGATGGAGGGACTACGATTTATAAACCTTTTTTGGACATTCAATGTGTTCTAGGTAGCCATTAAAGTTTTTTTTTGGAGAACTAACTATATTCATGCTGATGATAATGATATATATATATATTTGGCTTAAAAGTCACAAACAAATGAACAAGTATAGATACCATCTTCCGTCAATGGCATCATTTGTCATCTGCTATAATTTTTAACCATTCATCTTATTTAAAAATTAATTCAAATGTGTAAAATTATAAATATGATTGAAATAACTTTAATGATAAAGTAAATATATGATATTCACCAATTTTTTTTAATAAGTCAACTAGTCAAAGTTAATGTTAAAGTTAACGGCGATAACAATTTAGAAACGGAGGGTATGTTGAATCATTGATTGTGTTGATACTCTTTAAGTAAAATTAAGAAAAAAAGAGCATCTTCTTAGGAGTTTTTTGCTGCATGATTGCTTCCAAACCCCAGGCACTCTACCTAATTCGGCTGTCCATAGGTGAACCACATGCCCAAGAAATCAGTAGGACCACGTGACGTAGGCCAATGTGGCCCCAAGGAAGGCGCCATATCGCATTTAGATTCCCCAGGAGCCCATTAGCAAGAAAGGAACAGATTTTCCAATCATCGACCGTACATGAGCTGCATTACCTAGTTTACTACTACTATATATTATATAGTACTAGTTAATTTTATTTCCCTCCAACTATAGCTTCTTGGTTTATTAAGTACTACATGCATGTACATCATTACTTGTTTTAAGTGAGGGGCAGCATATATCTGTTAGTGTATAATATAGATGTAACACTCCTGGAATCAATCTGTTCCCTAGAAACTTTTTGCTTTTCTTAGAGTTTTTTTTCCGCCCTGGAGAAATAAAATTTTCCCTACGAAACGGTTTAGGACCGTAGGGAACAATTCTCTTCCTCTACGATTTCAAAAGTTTACTAAGGAACGAAACTCTTTCTCTACAAAATTTTAAGTTTCCTAGGGGAACTTAAACAGCCACCCACTCATTTCAAATTCTCTAACTCTCTCATTCTCCCGATTCTTCTTTTCTCACCCCCACCCCTTTCTCTCTCAGTCGTAGGAGCCGGCCAGCACGCGCAGCAAAGTGGGCAGGCACCAGCGAGGGGCAGCCGGCAGGCAGCGGCTGCGAGGGGCAGCGGCAGCCCGGCGTG
>BCLH01000330.1:27317-67878 GCA_001602315.1 Zoysia pacifica | reverse complement strand
GGTGTCGAAGGGCGACGGCGGCCCGGCCCAGCGAGGGACCAACGAGGGGCGGCTGCGGCCCAGCCCGGCGCTGGCGAGGGGCAGATGTCAAGCAGCGGCATCGAGAGGCGGCTACGGGCCCGTGCGGCGTAGAGGGCGCGGCAACCAACAAGGGGTGGCACCGGCGTCCAGCAGCGCTAGGGTGGCGGCATCATCGGGGGCAGCTAGCGTCGTGCAGCGGCGCATGAGGTGCTACGGCCGCGGTATCATCGGGTGGCGGCGGCGAGACAGTGACTAGGCGACGGGCGACGCGTGGCAGCGGCTGGGCGATGGCAGCGCTTGGCAGCGGCTGTTAGAAATTTCGGCATTTTACCATATATTTTAATTTTAAATTTATTAACAAACATGAATAATATTATGATAAAAGGTGTATTTGTGTTCATAATTAATCTGTAAAAAAAACAAAAAAAACACGATGTGTAAACATAAAAAATTCTTTCAAGATGTACCCGACACCGTTCCCAATAATTGATATATTGAGTTGCTTAAAGTCGTCGATCACAGTTGATATAGCAAGATTTATTAACAAACAAGAATAATATTATGATAAAAAGTGTATTTGTGCTCATAATTAATCTTAAAAAAAAACACGATATGTAAACACAGAAAATTCTTTCAAGATGTACTTCGACACTGTTCTCAACAATTGATATATTGAGCTGTCGTCGATCACAGTCGATGCAGGAAGAACAAAAGCCGTGTAGTCTCAAAAATGACCTTTTGGAAGTAGTCAGTCGCGCACACGATGCGCTCTCTAATAACTTAAATCGCTCGCCTACCCGTGCAGGTGTTGCAGCTGTGTGCGCAGAAATTCGTGAAGGGAAAACAAAAGAGCAGTAGCAGTGGAAAGATTGTTTTTGTGATTTTCAAATAGGGGGGAGGAGTCTCTTTTATAAGCGCATAGAGAAGAGGTGTACTAAAACCAGGATTATTGCGTGCCATCAATTATCAGAGTAACCGTCGTCAATTAATTTGTCAGTTACCAATAACCAATGCATTAAACTGATACTAGTAACATCTGGATTTAATTTGCCATTTTAATTAGATTGATTCAATTTTCAGAAACGGTAAAATTAATTATCATTTTAATTGAGTAAAATTAATTCGGCGCAATAATAACTTCTACAATCATACGCATGGCCCGCATGTGGCTTCTTTTTTTCTCTCTCAACTTCTCAATAAGTAAATACTAACCTCGTATATTTAAGTTGGTTGAGCTCCTGCTCAACTTTTTATGTGAGACTATTTAGTCTCTAACATTTAAAATAGGCTTTAAAATTTAATTGTAAAAAATGGACCAAGCAAGTATTCCAACAGCGGAGCATGGCAGCGGCTGGGCGACGGGCGGTGCGAGGCAGCCTGCACGGTGAACGGTGCAGCAGCAGCTCGGCGGCGAGGCTGAGGTTGGCGGCGACCTGACTACGATGGGTAGCGGGCAGGGTGACCGTGGCCTTATTTTTTTTTAACTGAGCCCACTAAGTGTCCGTAGCAACTGGTTTCCTAGGGGAAATAATTTCTCTAAAGTTTTTGGTGGTTAAATTTCTAGGGAAACAAGTTAATTCTATTAGTGTAATAATTTTTTTTGTTTACATTACATTTATTGACCTTGGGTTGTAGGGTTAAAGAAAGTACAAAGAAATGCATGGGTAAGGTTGTCATTTTGTAAATACTCTCTCTCTCTCTCTATATATATATGTATATATATGTACGTATATATGTATGTATGTATATATATATATATATGTATATATATATCTATATATGTGTATATATGTATATGTATATATATATATATATATATATATATATATATATGTATATATGTATATGTATATATGTATATATGTATATATGTATATGTATATATGTGTGTGTATATATATATATATATATATATATATATATATATATATATATATATATATATATATATATATATATATATATATAAAATGAAATTTCAATCTGCATATATTTGACAGTAGAAGTGATGGCAAAGGTAGTTTTCAGCTAAAACAAGTCTCGATGGTATTTTCCAAGTCTAAATCTTTATGAGTAGTATTCTTCAACTCCAGATCACTTTGGGATGTAATTTATTATTAAAAGGACCAATCAAACGTCAAAACACGACTAGTGCATGACTATTCCATATCTAAGTACATGAACATTTTAAACTTCTGGGTTCTCCGATGAATTGCTGATAATCTTGTTGCCACCTGATCGTCGCCGATGGAACTATCAAATATGATGTGTAAGTGGTTTCCGATCTTTTATCAGATCGTGTTAACTCTCGATTTGGTGGAGATGCGACACACAATCGATCCGACCTCAAATCAACACGATTCGAACTCCGCAATCGCAATACTACTTCTTCTCTGTTTATCAATAGTACAACACACAATTGACCTCGCTAAGAAGGCTAATTTCAGCCCGTGAATCGAAGAACATAAAAAACAAAAAGAATGCTAAATTAAACTTACGAAGTTAGAATCCAACAAACCGTCAAATGATAAAATTGTTTAATAACAGATTAAACTAAGAAAAAACTTAAACCTAATGATGCTGGCTACTAATTATAAAATTTAAAGCGTCTTTAGAGTCAAACCTTAATACTAATGGGTCTAGAAAAGCTACACGACTTGATGGTCAAAAGATAGTGTCACAGCACTAGGGCAGCTTTTGGATGTCATTTTATTTTTACAATTCCTATTGACTCCTATCAAATTTAGAGATGTGACTAGTGCTGTTGGAAAGATTATCTTTTCAGCTTTCCGTCCATATTTAGAACATCCAAAACAGATCTCGTATGCGACCTGAGCGTCCATTTTATTACGGACTGCTCTGTAATCTGGTGGCAACTCGATTACGAGTTGGATTAAATCTTCTTCGGAGTTGAACGTGCCTTGCTGGTTTTGAGTATGTCAAAGTCCTTCTTTATGCTTCTTTTAAGCCTCTCTAATGTTATTAATCATGATAAAATTATTAGGTAATAATTTATTTTCAAAAGAAAAAAGACGTATTTAAGAATGAGCTCTACTATAAATTCAGTTGTCATGCGCGGGCTCTTGTGATTGAACCATTTATAGTAAATAGAAGAGCGTTGTGTATATTCAATAAAAAGATGTCCTCATCATCCTTTTCATCTTAAATTGGAGTCGTACTCGACTCAAACTCATCTTCTTCTCTAATGTACGGCTTCAAATCTCGACTCCACTGTGCCTCACAACAAGCATGAAAAAGTGGAGACTATGAGTGTATTTGAATGTAATCATTTGGTGGCTCAAAGATCCTCGTAATCTCATCATTCTCCTCTTTTTTATGACAAGCCATCATTGATTTGCTTTCTTGGCACTACAATATGACAAGCATATAGCAACACAATCATGTGTTGTTATATGTACAAAAGAAGTGTTGCTAGCATCTTCAGCAACACTTAAAATAAGTGTTGTTATAAGTGGTGTTAGTAGGATAATGGTTTGCAACACAAATAAAAATGTTGCTAGAAACAAAAAAAAGTGTTTCTGCATATACTCCAACACATTTTTTAAGTTATAGAAACTCATGGCAAACCATTATTGTAAAGATTACCAACACTTGTTAGCAACACATGGTAAAATTGAACAGGGCACTACATTCCTCTTTCTAGTTCATGTTAGCAAACAATAGCCAAAATTATTCATTCCATCTTGCTAGAAAAAGTAGAATATAACTACAATTAATAGCATCACAGTTAAAATATATTGCTTTGAGTGAGGAATTAAATCGTTGACACTATTGCACACATCCAGTGTTCCTTTACAAAATTAAAACATGAACCTAGAGTAAAATGATTCCCAGTCAAAGACATACTGCGACTAATCTTCATGGAAGAGTTTTTTTTGTCCTGAAGACTTGATGATGCTCGGAGCCAAACAACCAATTCAACCATTAACCATGTCAATCTGCAGGAAGAGAGAACATGTAACATAAAAGAATCATCATTGATAAGACAAATATACAATCTGCACAAACCTAATTTCAATGTGTAGATTTTTACCATTTTCCTGTATGAATCAAGTAAATCAACTGATAAAGCAGTAGCTAAAACAGATCACATTTGGTGCACACCTAACAGGAATTACTTACGTTTTAACCATATGCAATTGCAAATAGCATGAATCTGTGCAACCACACACATGGAACACTATTCAGGGGAGACTTGAAAGGCAATGTAATTTAACTAAGTGAACTTTTCTGTAAACAAGCACACGATAATCAAGGATATGAGGGAACAATTAATGAAAACAAAGCTATAATCTTAGCAGCCCGTAGCAGCTAATCAACCTCAATGGGAAATCCTGCAATAGACATACAGTTAGATTGTATACGCAGTAAGACAGCGACAAATTGCAGTGCAAATGAAATTTACCCCCGAACTTATACTTACTTGGTTAGAATTTCCTAGGGGGTTCTCATTCTTTGTCTATGATTATTGTTTAATCGTTAAATAAGTTTTGCTCTCTGCTCCTCTAGTGCAGATATGAACACATTGTCAGAATTTAAAAAAATATAATCTTCCAAAACTGAAAAAGGTATGCACCTGCCCTGTTGTTTTCTGTTCACAAGAGATGTAGAGGGCACGCGCAACGGCCAGGCACTGCACATTCCACATTGTGGCAGAACATAGAAGATTAGCAGCACGATAGCCAATCAAGCAGAGATAAAAGCCGCCATCAATAAATTAATTAGTATTAAGGTCCAAACCTGTACAATTGTATGATAAAATGAAACAGAGACAAAGCGTCAAGCACATAATCGTAAATATGTAAACTGAAAACTTACAGTTCTATTTCACTTCAACTATTGTTGTCTCGTCTCATTTTCCTGCTTATCAACAAGAAACACACCCCGCCATGCCTATGTGATTCACATCAATTAACATAATCTTCCCACTTCGTAATTCACAGCCATTAACAAAGGTAAAAAGTATCAGCATATTGCCTGCTTCAGAACCAACAGTCTGTGATGTAGGGGGGAGTAGTACCACCATATATACATTTTGCTTCCTCAGCTAAATATTCTACGAAAGTTACCATAAGTGAGATGAACAGGTAATTAGAAATCATTCAGGCTGCAAAAAGACCTTACCTCAATCAAAGGCTCACACTAACAGAAACAAATGACTTTTAGCAGATACCTCGCCAAGGGCTTCCTTTATTGGTTCCCCTGCTCCAATGTCACGAGAAGTGCAAGCTCTTCTGTAAAATTACTAGGGACTCGATAATTTCTCATTCCTTAATGCACATATCATTTAAATGCTCACGAGTTCACAAAATCAATTTTCTTTCCTCTTCAGTAATTACTTGCTTATTCATATAGACAACAAATGATGGTGGACCGGGGGGGGGGGGGGGGGGGGGGGGGGGGGGGGGGGGGGGGGGGGGGGGGGGGGGGAGCCGGGGGGGTGGGGGAGGGGCACCCGAGCGGTTGGGGATGGGGCTGCTGCGGGCCAAGGTTGGGGCCATTTTGTTATCCAAGATTTGTCCAGTAAAAGATAAGAGATGCACTAAAAAGTTAAGTAATAAAATTGATATATATTCTTATCAGCTTCCAAACAGAAACATTAATTAATTTGTTGGCTAACGTGTTCAATTCACCACAAAGCAATTAGGTTTCTAGTTTGACCCTTGGTATTCGCCATTTTATTCAATTTTTATTGTTATAAAAGCAAGAGGTGCCTTGAAAAAAAATAGTTCAATAAGAAATATTCCTACTGAGTAACAATACATATTTTGTGATGCTGAGATTCTCAGATATGTACATGTTGTTACTAATAACAGCAACACAAGTTATGTGATACTAATTTAATTTCTTTGCAACACAAATCTTATGTGTTGTATGATATATGTTGCTAAAAGTCAGTCTTCTTGTAGTGTGGGTAGCATGATTTAGTAAAGTTGCTTCAGCAATCAAATCAATTTTGCGCTCACTCACTCGAATGGGTGAAAGTCCTTTTGACGTGTTATGATTAATCTCATTTTGGGCTATGCATGAAACATTGTGTATATCTTTTTTTTCACATATGTATCATTTTTATTTTCTTGTTTGATCTCAATTTTCTGCAAAATGTTAGGTGCAATAGGAGATACACTAGACAGCTCCTCCTCCAAAGATTGTACATCACAGCTAGACAGGTTCAGAGAATGTATCAACAAAAGTTTTTCTTATTAAAATTTTAGCATCACTCTATGTCCGAGGATATTTTTTTTTGTTATATATAAGCATTGCCACCAAATTAAAGCACTATAAACTAATGCACTAGCAACATTCAAAAGCTTTCTCCTTTCACACATACAGTATTGTCCAAATAAATTATCTATCTCTTTTTCTCAAGCAATATATTTAATAGAATCTAAATCATCATATAAAGTAAGAGATGAAAGAATATAATTACTTATAGAATGAGATGATGTAGCAATGGTCTGAATCTCATGCGTATTTTGATCATTTGCAATATCTCTCTGAGGAGGATTACATCTCTCAAGGTCTGCCAACATATTGTCCACATATTCATTTTGTTTTTTAAGGTTGCATCGATATTATAAAAGACTCATTGCAAAGTACTACTCAAATTATATTCACCTCCTTTTCTTTCTGTCATGGTTAGAAAAAAAGCACATGAACATCACAAAATATACAACTACAGTGAGATGGGTGGTAAAAATTTCACAAAAGAAAACACTTTACCGAGCTCTTGCAAGGTTCTTACCAAAGCAAATCAAAAGATGATGCAACCAGTAGTAGGAGAAACTTAAAATCAGTGGTGTAGCAATTGCAAGGTCGTGCATGGGCTCTTGTGATTGAACCATCTATAGTAGATAGAGGAGCGTTGTGTGTATCTAATGAAGGGATGTCCTCATCAAAGTACTCGCTCCGTTCCAAAATGTGACATCTTGACTTTTAGAAATCAATGTTTGACCATTCATCTTATCGACGCTCGACTTTCGGGTCGGGATCGGCAGCGAGGATACTTTGCTAGTATAAAAATTCATCAAGAGAGAGACACAAGGATTTAGACTGGTTTGAGTCTCTCGAAGGATAATAACCCAATGTCCAGTGTGACATGTATTATCCGAGGTGATGAATAGCCTGTGAAATGTCTTCCTGAGAAGGAATGGTAGGTGTATTGGGCGAGTGAGAGCTACTTAGGTGAGTCTATGCCCCTAAGGGTCTCTCCCCATATCCCTTTTATAGTTCAAGGGATGAGGAGTTACAAGGTGGCTGTTATGAGCCATAACGCTCATGAATAGAGGGGGTTACTAGTGCCATAACCTTGAGGGTTACTAGTGTGCATAAATCTGAGAGTAAACAGCCTTGCATGAGGGCTTTGATGGTATCAAATGAGGTCTTGATGGCATCGGTTGCAATTCTTCTTGACAGGCCTTCTTACAAAAGGCACCGTGATCTTCCAATGGTGACTTCGAGTATGATAATATCATATTTGACTATGCATGTTTGAGATTCTTGAATTTTATGGTAATGACATTTGCCCTTGAGCTTGCCTTCCAATGTCGTTGTCTTCAAAAAAAATCTTCTGTCTTCAAATATTTATCTTCTCTTTGGGAATTTTTCTTCAGCCTTCGAAAATTTGCCTTCGCAAATTGGTCTTCTTGAATTTGTCTTCGGTCTTGAGGTCTTTAATTTCAATCTTTGAGGATAAGCCTGTGCAAGCACGCCTATGTCATTTCCCATGGACGTTTATACCATTGGGTATTGTTCTTTTGGGTGTTAACAGGGTGCTTGCACCTTCTTCTTTGTTATCTTGAGTTCATCTTGATTCTTGCAGCTTGTATGGTAGTGAGAGGTAAGCTCTTCAAAGGAAGGATGCCATAAAATATCTTCTGGCTCATCCTGAAGTCCGAACGTGAACAACTTAAATTGCTTCTTCATGAACTGAAGAAGGAATAATAAACTTGGCTTTGCTTGTGCTAAAGCTAAAGTGTAAAAATAACTCCTTCTTGCTTGATGAATTTTTGTGTTGAATTCATCATCTTTTTATTGCTGTAGAGTCACACCAAAATGTTGATAGGTGCTTCAATAATTGAGGCAGATATGTATGATGGTAGCCCCCACTTTTTATAGAAGCGGAGCTTGTATGAAGAGTCATATTCTGCCAGAGAAAATAATATGAAGCCCCCGAGCATATGCTCGGGCCAATATGTATCGCCGGATCTTGGTTAGGATGTTGTGCTGGTTTATTTTTGTTTCGAATCCGGTCCGAAGTAGATAATAATTCTGTTAAAGAATAGAATATCGAGCCCCCGAGCTCTTGCTCGGGTCAATATACGTCATCGAATCCTAAAAAGGATATAGCGCGGGTTTATTTTCCATTCGGGCCCAGTCCGAAGTGAAATTTGTATACGCATCAGATGAGTTTGTTAAGTAATTTCACCTCGAGAAAGGTCGCTGTACAAAACGTCAGCACCAGCTGAAGTCATATGTGGGGTGCTCATGTTCGGTAGGTGTGATTAGCCTCATAGCTTATGCGTATCAGCTGTTTGAGTAAATCACTCTAAAGATGGCCGTCAGTGCCTTTCAGGGTCGTATCTTGTGTAACCGTCTGGAGGCTATAGAGAGCCTGAATGGTGATCTGAGAAGATCTTTTGTGACAGATGGCCACAAGTGCCTTTTAGAGTCGTATCTTATGTAACCGTTCGGCAGCCAAAATAGAGAGTCCGAATGGTGATCTAAAAAGATCGTTTGTGACCTGAAAAGGTCCTTTGTACTTTAATTCATGTGAACCAACGGGTAGTTAAGAAAATAATTAAATTTGAGGGCAAGTGCAACTGCCAGATATGACTGAAGAGTCAATGAATTTGTGAAGAAAATATCTATAGCAGTAGAGTGCCCAAAAAATTTGGATACACATTGTTATAGCTGTGTATGAATAGCCATTTAGTTCACAAATGATGGCATTGCAGAGATAAATATCTCAATATCAATGTCCTGCGCATTAGTGATATAGCCATGCGCATTAGTGCCATTGCCATTAGTGGCATAAACAACAGTAACCACCAAACATTAATGTGGCCTTTATGATGGAGAGAAATATTCTAATAATAAGATCTAGTTGAATATCAGTACAACCAGTAAAAGCAATTAAAGATAAAAGAATGGATGTGATAATTGTTCGCTCATTGATGCCATGCACATTAGTGGCGAGCCATCAGTAGCACAATTATAACTTTCGAGCATTAAAACTCTATTCTCTACAAAGATGAATTTTCAGATAATCAATAAGATAAAATTCTGATGATGAATATCCTATATTCATGTTGAATTTCCAGAATGATCAAATAAATTCTAGTTGTAGATCCAGAATAATCAAAAAAAAATTTGGTTGGAAATCCAAAATAATCAATAAAGATTCCGGGTGTAGATTTAGAATGATAAATAATATTCTGTGTAAATTTCCAGAATAATAAAAATTCTAGAAACTCTGCTTAAAAATGTAGTTAGAAGATATGGGTTTAAAAAAATATCCCTGTTAGCTGGTAATAAGCAGGTAAATATCATGCTAAAATATTTAAAGAAATAAATTCTGTAATATGTACAGCACTGATATATGTAAAATAAATAAACGCTTGATAAAATAAGTGTAAGAAAAATGAAAGTTCAAGTCTGCCTGAAGTTTTATTCCGTTGAATACAGTATTGCATGTAAAGAAATTAAACAATAAAAAATAGTTAGAACATCTTATCTGAGATAAGCTGATAAGTCGACAGTTTGCTTGAGGGAGCTCCCGAAGTTAGTTCTCCCGATGAGGCATAAAAGGCTGACCTCCCCGATGAGGTGATTCAATTAAAATTCCTGATGATAGCCACTCCCGATGAGGTAGGATACCCGATGACGTAAAATCATTGAGACCAGCTCCCGAGTGCATGATTTCGAATGAAGCCCTCCCGAACAGGGTTCGCAAAATCGTGGTAAACTGCGCGGTTTTCACGAAAACCACCCAAACCGCAGCTGTCTGTTTTGGGCGGTTCACCGGTTTTCGAATTCAATTTTTTTTTGAATTTTGAGAATTTGGTGGATTTTAAAATAAAAAATATGTAAAAAAACTAGACTAAAAATGCAACTTCATGGTGGATTTAGTTTTTGAAAATTGTTTTATTTTGAAGCCAAAAAAATTGAGGAAAATTGGATGGAGAAAATAAAAGGAAACCTTATCCAGAGTCACACACGCGAGCCACTTTCCCCATCCGCGAGCTGCGCCGCTGAATCCACCGCTGGGGCTCTTCGTCCACCACCGCAACGCCGAAGCCGCCCGAAATCGGCGGGTAGCCAAGCGGTAAAAGTGGCTAGCCGTGCGCCCACCTACCGCTGGCAGAGTCGGCCGGCAAGAGCGGCTAACGACTCGAAAACGGCAGCTAGCTGTGCGGCTTGGCTAAAAAGCCGTCGGCAGCAGCTAATTAGCCATTTGAAGCGGTAAGTAGAGCGATTTTTTCGGTAAACCGTCCGATCTGTTCGGTTTTCGTGGCAGAGGAGGTGAGATGGTTGTATTTCTTTTTTTGTTCAAATATTGGTCGATTCATTAGAAACTTTAGAACATACTTGGTTATTTTCAGGTATTGTTGGTTCTAGGATGGCAGATCAGTCCGATTCGGTTTGAGAGCACGGGGAGAATGTGTATCTCAGGTTTCATGAAGAGAGGGGGGTGGTGCCACACGATTCAAACAACATTTGGCACATCGTGGAACCAGCGTAGTTGGGTGTCCTCATGTTTCCGCCGACGTGCGGGACTATTTTCGTCTGGAGCTTGATAGAACCGTCGAGCGGAGGAAAGACCGAGCTAGACAGGTTCTCAGACAGCAACAGGTTGCAGGTGAGGGAAATATCAATGAAGAGAACGATGAGGAGATGCAGGCTGCCATGAGGTTATCTAGAGAGGTGGAGGAATTCCGATAGCGTCAGTGTTCATATGGTGGTAAGTTCGAGAGTGATGGTGCCGGTGCTGGTTCATCGCAAGATGCTTCTGGTTCATTGCAGGGAGGTGGTGGGTCTAGATTGTTTGGCATGATGAGGAGGTCCGGGTCACAGAGGTCAAGTAAGGAACATATTTACTCTAAGATCGATACAGGTCCATGGAGTGGGAAGAGCAAGCTAGCAAAGACGGTCATTGGACGCGCATGGTCAAAATTTTCTCATATAGAAGTCATCTCTGGTAGAAAAGTCGATAGTCCATACTTCGTTAGTGCTATCAAAGAGACACAGGGATAGGGTATGAGACTTTCGTTTTATTTTATTACATGTTTCGTTATATCTTAAAATATTTATGTTATGTGTCATGATGTTTACAGGTGAGGGCGTGCCTAGCCTAACTGGGAGAGAAATAGATGGAACATATCTTGATGCTAGTGAGCAAGACATCAAGAAGGAATTTGATAAATTCAAGATGGAGTGGCCGATGTACGGTGTCACGATTATGTGTGACTTTTGAACTGTCCCTACAGGGATAAGCTTGATAAACTTCATGATCTATAGTAATGATGTCATGTTTTTCCACAACTCATATGATGTTACTAGGTAAAACCAATCTGCGGACTTCATATTCATAGTACAAGACATATGTTTATTGTATGTCAGTATTTGTTTTATTTGTACCACTGTTATTTTTAACAATGAAACGTTCTTGTGCAGGAAATGAATAATGTATGCATTGATGTAGGTCCAGACAATATTGTGCAGTTTATTACGGACAATGGTTCAAATTATAAAAAGGCGTACAAGCTACTGATAAACAAGTATCCTCGTATTGTCTGGCAACTATATATAGCACATACAATCAACCTGATGCTAAAAGCTATTAGTGAGTTCCTAGAGCACAAAGCTATGATACAGTTCGCTCGCAAGATTTTTTGTTTGTTGTATAATCATAATCAGTTGCACTCTATGATGACTAATGCTATTGGTGGTGAGTTGCTAAGATGGAATGCAACATATTTTGACACAAACTACATATTTCTTGAGAGTATACTTCGTCGAAGAAAAAAGTTCATGGCATGATGGGTTTTGAGACATTCTTAAATAATAGATTTGCCAACACCCATGAGGAAAAGCATGCTCATTCTTGCCTAGCAAGCATATTATGGTGGGATTTAATAAAATATGTAGTAGATGCAATGCAACTTTTGTATGCGTTTCTTCGGTTAAATGAGTATAAAGCCCTTTATACGAATGATGAGTAAGAGATGGAAAGGTACATGGATATTATGAATCGTAGGATGGTGGATATTTGCAATGATACCTTTGTGAAGGCAGATAATACTTACTTACAAACAAAATTATTGTATTCTTTCGTTTATAATGCAAAGATATCTAACTATTGTTATATGTGCAGTTGGATCTTTGAACCCGAGAAGTCACTATGCTTACAAGATGGGTCGAAATATGATAAAAGATATTCAAGAGGCATTTACACGCATAGTACCAACAGTATGGCAGTTGATAAGAATACTTCTCCTGGAGCTTGGTGGAACATGTTTAGAGGTAACACATCTTATCTCTAGCAGCTTGCATTGCGGATAGTTTCACAGTGTGCATTATGGAGTGGTTGTGAGCGCAACTGAAGTACATTTGCATTGATCCATACCAAGGTGCGTAACAGATTATCTCATGATAAATTGCATAAGTTGGTGTATGTTAACTACAAGCTTCGAATCCGTATGCATGATGCTTCATAGAGCTATCGTTGTATGATTCTTCAAATCCTATTCGAGAATGGATGAAACATAGGAGATCAAATTTTGACCCTGTTTTTGACGAAGAGGGCACCAAGAGTGACACTCCTCTACCGAGTCGTCTTGTTACAGAGGATGACGCTGGTAGATAGTTGCTACGCTTATCTCATGCTGAAACAATATTTAAATGGGCAGATCAAAATATGGGTGATACTCACATAGGCAAGAAGAAAGTTCAAAGTGCAAGACAGAAAAAATATGTTAAAAAAATGAGGACAAGGAGCAAAGGGAAAAGTAAAAATGTGGGCAGCGATGACTTCACAAATTCTAGAGACGCCAGATGAAGCCCACCTTACTAGGAATCAAATGATAGTAGCTCCCAGACTACATCTGAAGATCCATCAGGCAGTATAGTTTTTGATTCATAGCCACTGATCAGAACTCATCATTTCACAGCTAACTATTTTTTTCATCATACGATAAATTTTCACTCATTTATCTTACACTCCATTTTTTTTTCAGGTGAGACAGACTACACCCATGCTACACATGATGAAGACCATAGTGCTCTATAGTCACTAAGAACAACGATGCGGGGAGGGAGGCAGCATTACTACTGCACCTACTATTCCGCGACAGTTAGTGATACATCATATAGCCAAGGTAATGACTACTACAATTATCCGTACGGTGATCGTAGCACAGAATCTCTCACTACATGAGTCTACCAATGATAAAATCTATAGTTTTATAACATATTGTACTCATAATGAGAGACAACTACCGCTTGGACGGGACAATCATAAAATGAATTCAAAACGGAGTTGTTAGTTACTAGAGAAATTCAACTCCTCTTAAATAAAGAGTGCGACAATGTATATTTTAATTTGAATACAATTTCAAAGTAAAGTGTGCTTTAAAAACTATGTATGGATTTTGGATTAGTTGTAGATGAACTCCATGTGTGGATTTCTTATGTTGGGAACTTTGGATTTGATATGGATGAATATGTGTCTTATTATTTGTAGATGAAGTATGTTGTGAATATTGATATTAAAAAAAATTAGAATAGGTTATGCCTAATTTTTCAGCACTTTTTCATTTTTTTTTCTTATTTTTCACTAATTTATCGGTTTTTAGAAAAATCGACCGGTTTACCGCAAAAACTATTCGGTTTTCACACTCAGTAGTTTTCAGCAAAACCGCTCGGCTAATCGCGAAAATTTGTTCGGCTAACTGCAAAAACCGCTCGGCTTACCGATTTTAAACCAACGAAACCGTTCACTGATTTGAAAATTGAAATTTGAACGAAAAACCAAACGGTTTTAGCTGTTTTTGCAGTTTTCGTCAAACCGTCCCCGGCCCAGTTTCTACGGTTCAAACGGTAAGTGAAACCTTGCTCTCGAAGTGGCTGTGACTTTCGATGAGACAAAACGTCAAGTTGACTTTTGGCTGGCATTGAGCCAGTCGCACACTTCGGGTGTGAGTCTCCGATGAGACAGGGAGGCAAATTGATGGCTCATGCAGCTCTGGTTCCCAACGAGGGACGCGGCTTCGCTCACGCAACTCTTGGTTCCCGATGAGACAACAGTATTAGGCAGACATGTGTGCACAACATCAAGTAAGGATTATCAGCAATTAATTTGCTTAAATATGAAAAATAATAAAAGATATAAAGAGCACGAGATAATCCTTATTTAATCAGATTCATCGCTTCTATAACATGCATAAGATGTGCATTCGTGATAGCTCTGGTAACCAAAAAGGTTTATAGAAAAGAATGCAATTAAATTTATAAATAAGTAAACTTCCGTGATGTATATTCGGTGACTGCTATGAACCCCGATGCTTGTTCTCCTGTAAGCTTGATGATAAGAGCCACATCATACGGGATGGAGAATTCGGGTGTTGGCGTCGACTTCGGCGATTTGTTGAATGAAGATATTTTGGCTCTTCGGGCAATTTGATGAGCGCTCTTTGCTTGGTCATCCGAAGGGACAACGGAAGAACATTCGATGTAGCATAAACTCCTGATGTGGAGTGCCGATGCAGACGAACTTTTTGGAGAGCATAGTGAAACGCGACTTTCCCTCCTTCTCGACAACCGACGGCGGCAAATCGATCGAGATAAACACCTGCATGCATTGAAGATTTGTGAAAATGTTGACGAATCTTCAACAATGCGCCCCTTCCCGACGCGCCTCTGTCGACACTTGACCTACGGGTCGGAATCGACAGATATTTGGTTCGAAAATATTTTGCAAGTATGAAAATTCATTAAGAGAGACACAAGGATTTAGACTGGTTCGAGTCTCCCAAAAGATAATTAACCTACGTCCAGTGTGACGTGTATTATCTGAGGTGACGAATTGCCAGTGAAATGTCTTC
Source organism: Zoysia pacifica (assembly GCA_001602315.1). Classification (NCBI taxonomy): domain Eukaryota; kingdom Viridiplantae; phylum Streptophyta; class Magnoliopsida; order Poales; family Poaceae; genus Zoysia; species Zoysia pacifica. Next base: position 52,732 of record BCLH01000330.1, on the reverse strand, counting down.
CCGAGAAGGAATGGAAGGTGTCTTGGGCGAGTGAGAGCTACTTGGGTGAGTCTCTAGATGCCCTCTAAGGGTCTCTCCTCGTGTCCTTTTTATCGTTCAAGGGATGAAGAGTTACAACTGAGCCATAACATTTATAAATAGAGGGGTTACTAGTACCATAACTTTGAGGGTTACTAGTGTGTATAAATCTAAGAGTAAAGAGTTTTAATGGTGTCAAATGAGGTTTTGATGACGTCTGTTGCAGCTCTTCTTGACAGGCCTCTTATAGAAGGCACCGCGATCCTCAATGGTGATTTCGGATATGATAATATCATATTTGACTGTGCAGCATGATTTTTGAATTTTATGGTAACGACATATCTTATCTATGAAATTTTAAAAAATATTAAAAATATTTCTAATAATAAAAATTTGATAATAAATTAAATAAATTTTTATTTTTTTTAATAAGATGAATATTAAAATGTTGATGTCGAAAAATTTAAAAAAATATTTATTTTAGAATGAATGGAGTAGTTTTCAAACTTATGGAATATGGTAACAATGGACACTGCGGCATACCTATATATGCTAGCTACACATGGTATATCTTATCTCATATTGACGTTAGGAATAAAGAATTCCTAGATTAAGCATAAACGAGACCTGTTTCACCAGATGATGATCACCGATGCCAGGAAAATCAAGCTAGATTCGTCACTCCCTATCAAGATATTTGTTTAATGCACTACTACATATCACATATTGATAAAAAAAGACACTATTATTAGTAACATTACATGAAAAGTCATCACTAATGATACATTAAAGACACGTGTTTAACAACCGTTGCTAATGTGAGCATATCACGTATTTTTCATAGTTGTCGTTGATATGGGCATATCAGATACGCGTGTTTTGCAGTTATAACTAATGTGAGAATATCAAAACTCGTGTTTTACAGCCAATATATTGAGATTTATAGCGGCCACTGTTGAAGATTTTTTTTCCGATTTGATGGAGTTATATTAGAGTCGGGGAGTCTATGTTTTCTAACCTTCTCACCTCGTCGCCATCGATCTCCTTCCTCACCCAACTGTGCCGCGCCGCCGAAGCTCTTCCCACCTCGCCTCGTGTGGCTGCCTTTGACGAGATCCATGCCCGCCATGCTCTCCCCGATCCCGTCACCCGTGCCTCATCAAGCGAACCCGTCGCCTGTGCCTCCCCGCCGCCCCCTAGGCACGCGACCGCTGGGCCCTGCTCCATCGGATTCTGCCTCTGCCGTCCTGTGGCCGACGGACCCCCACGCCAGCTCCGGCGGGGGCGACCTGCTGTGCTGCCTCCTGCCTCGTCACCTCGACCCCCCTGACGCCACCAGATCTTCCGTCTTGCCCGCCCCTGGCCGCGCTTCTTGGATCTGGCTCTGCCCCGTGCTTCCTCGTGCTCCAATACCGAGATCCATACGAGCTCCGCTGCAGCAGTTACACGCCCCCAAATCCCTAGCGGTGCAATCCTCAATTCCCTGGCTGCCGTTCCATGCCACCGCCTGAATCCTCATCTCCACTGGTGTGGGAGCGGGTTCACAAAACCGTAGTAAATCGCAGTTTTCGATTAAACTGCTGTGACTCGGTTTTAACGGTTGGTTTTCGTTTTAAAAATTTGAAAAAATTTGAAAATTTGAAAACCGCTCAAACTGAGCGGTTTACCGCAAAACCGAGCGATTTACCGTAAAAATCGTTGAAAAATCGTTCAAACCGATTTGATTTCAAATTCAAAAACAGTAAACCGTAAAAATCACTCGATAAACTGTAAAAACCGTTCGGTTTTCTCTCAAAACTTTGATTTTTAAATTTGTTCGATTTTTGTAACAGTTTTCACAGATTTTATGGTTTTTATTAAACTGCTCTCGAGTGATTTTTGGGGCTCAAACCGTTTTGAAAACCGGGAGTCTCGAGTCCACCTCTATGTTTGTATCTGGTGCGGAACATGGGCGAGTCCCGATGATGCCAAGGTCAAAAGGGGCTTGGAGCTGGAACAGGGCCGCGTGGGCAAGGATCAACACCAACGATTACACTTGGCGCTGGTCGAGGACGAGGAAGTTGAAATGCACCGGCACTGGGATTATGGGAGCTCCATGTGCCAGCCGTGTGCGTGGAGCGCGCTGGACGGGGCAGCGCGCGGGCTGCATGCTTGCAGCGGGGCTGCGAAGCCCTTGAGGTGCTCATTCGTTTTCCCTTTCCAACTTTGTTCTTGTGCATGTTTAGTCATTAGAAACTGATCTTGATTTTGGAGGTTGATTTGATATTCATCTTCTGTTATGCTAGGTTTTGATATTTGACCAGAGACAACTTTGGACGAAGTCCACTTTGGCATCGAGAGGTCATGTTTCTTCCATTTATTTGTTATATGCTTAAATAAGTGTTCTATTTTGTTCCAGCAGATTACAAGGTGGGGTCCCATTTCTTCCATTTATCTGTTATCTTGTTCTCATTCTAATAACCGTACCACTTTGAACACTTCAGTTATTGAATTCCTTAGGTGCAGGTTCAAGAATATGTTGTGAACTTACATTGTAGTTTCGAGTAATACAGCATATCTCTTAAAATTGATATTCATATTTGATCAAATGATGAAATTGTTCTTTTCATTGACGTGTGTAATTTATCTGTTAATCAGTTTGGTTGTTAAAAAAATGGTTAGCTGTTTCCTAGGTCAATGGCCACTTCCTGAAATTACTCGGACTTGAACTGTTCATTTTTATGAAGAATGGAACATAAGAAGTTTCATTTTGCGGGGAGCAAAAATGAAGAGTTCTTTGAATCGAGCTTGGTTAGATTCTTTTATTAACCTATACAGGTTGGTTAATTTGTACAGTTACATACTCATTAATTCATAGACATTTTTTGGAGGATTATGTCGTTCTCAAATTCAATATTATTAACATCTACATGCTAAGGCATCTATGCTACGGCTTCTTCAAACTTATAGTTTGTGACTATATTTTTGTTTGATTCACTCTGTAATATTCATGTTCTTCAAACTGGTAGGTGCAGCTTGATAAGACTTGGCGCCTCACATATTTCGTTCTGCTAGTCCCAGCCTCCATATTTCATGTCGCCAATTTTTGTGGATTTTGGAGGGTATGATTTCAAAGTTGAGCTGCAACAATAACGTGCTGGGCTTCCCACCAGTGTATGGTTATCACTGACCATCTCCCAGTTATCTGCTGCATACTTTGTTTGCTCATCTTTGTACTGCAAAGTATTAGTATTCTGATGTTGGAGTGCCATTTCACATGATTTAGGTGTCCGAAAAGTTTCCTTTTATCAGCACTTACAGAGCCTTCAGTGTTCCTAGCAACGTTGATGTTGCCAGCCTTCTGAAATGCTAACTTGCTGTCGCTTCATTTGACGGTGATGTTTTTTTTATTCTAGGCTTCCTTTTTCTAAAAGGTTCATGACAACAATGTCTACTGCTACAAGCAGCTCATGGTAAAACCCAAGATGTTACTGGATAAATGGCCATTCAGGAACTTAGTTTTTTTAAGACATTAATAGGGAACATGTATACTTCTCCAACAAATGGATCTCTTATAGCTCTCATTTGTAACATGTATACTTCTATTTTATACAAATATCAAATATTGTGTGATCTGAAACATGCTAGTTGCGATTTGTAACTGCTGGTTATGAGATAAATATGTGGGTGTTATGATTTCAAATGTGTGCACCATCTCTCTTATTGTTATGATCAGGAATGCAAGTCTCATCTGTAAACCAACTAATATTGAAAATGGATCAGAGCAGGGGGGGTCTACTTATATCAGAGACATGCGTATAACAGTAGACCACTAATACCATCAGAGACGGGCATAAAAAAAGAAGTCGCTAAGCGAGACATCAGGGACGGGCATAAAAAAATTAGTCGCTAACAGTGGACATTAGGGACGGGTATAAAAAGGCAGGACACTAACCGTGAACATCAGGGACGGGCATAAGCAAGTCACTAACGAGGTTATCAGAGGAGATGGGTGTACAAACCATCTGCTTATCAGAGACGAGTACAGAGAGCCGTCGCAGATGTGAGATATCAGTGATGATTATTTGCCCGTCTCTAATGATTTCACATCAATGACGTAAATTTTAGTGACGGCTGCAACACCCGTCTCTAACGAGAGAAAACCACCGTCACTGATGACATTTTCTGAGGTATTGATGTTAGCCCGATGTTGAAGGGTAATGGACTCAATTAATTATTGGAGATTTGTTACGGTGTTAGCTGAGAGCTACCAATGGTATCTCCCGCTTCTCAATCAATCTCAGTATTTGATTTTTAAAAATTAGGATCGTGTTATTATTAGACTCACTATTTTTGGATGCGATAACTGATGTTAGCGAAATGAATTGACATACGGAACATTTAGAAAAAATGACCTACGGACAGTCAAGAGAATTCGTCTCAACCAATTGATGCCAAGTATCTCATGGCTGTTGGTGGCGATGCATTCCGGTAGATGTGCTGTTACGTTTAGGTTTGTACTGGACAAACTAGTCCTCGTCTGTTGTGTTGGACTGTTTTTGTTTGCTCCAAATCAGTTCAGGGTCTAGGTTTGGCTTCTCGCTTTAACCACGAATATAATGACGGCTGAGATGACATATTCGTTCGGAGTTAACAATCGGATCGTTTTCAAGGTCGATCAGAATTCCCTTGAGCTGGTAAATTAGGCATCGCATTAAGAACGCACTACTCATTTTAAAAATATTATCACAACCTAGTTCAAATTTGAACTACGATGATAATAACAATTTAAGAATGCAAGAAGCAGCTAGCAATGTCCTAATTGACACGTTCTGCTGTGGTCTGGATTTGTTCTTTGTCTAGGAGGCTGTCCACATGCATGAGAGACCTTAGAAAACTGATCCGTGGTAAAAAAAAAAAAACCTCAAGAAAATTAACACATATACAAGCTTTAAATATGCAGTGACCACTTGCGTTAGAAGCCTGTAATCTGCTCTTATAAAGCAGAATCGATGTTGATCTCAAAGCAAATCTTGGTAGCAAATATATGCAGTCACTGTCCATTTTTATGGTTCGCGCATCGTCTCAGGAACCATGAAAAAAATAACAGGCTAAGACATTTAGCAAATTGTACTTCAAACAGCTAATAGCAGGAGCTATAGCAAAATATAGCAGGACATAACGATTAATTGTCCTGTAAAAACAAATAGCTAACTGTCAAAAATCAGCTATGGCGAATTATATCGGAAGCTATAGCCGCTATTTATTTCCTGGCTCAGGAACTGTTCTGATATCTGAATCCGGGAGTCTATCAAGCATCACGACGTGACGACGACCTAACTGCTGGAGCCCATTTACGATTTTTTTGCTAAGGAATGCACACAGATCATTATCATTATCATTACTCTCAAAAAGCATAGCTTTTCTTTTCGAAACATACATAGGATAAAATTTCCTCAGCACAAATGAGTTAGAATACGTGCGCCCGAAAAAATGCACTCAAAATTGTTTTTTTTTCATAAATTTGACGGATGACAACGTGGCAACGGAAAAATGCTTTTATCAAGCATAACAACGTGACGACGACCTAACTGCTGGAGCCCATTTACGATTTTTTTTTGCTAATGAACGCACACAGATTTCACTTAAAAGAGGACTGGCTCTAGGCATACTGGGCCAAATGATCGCGGCACGGCCGCAGGCAAGTGTAGGTCAAATGGGTGCATATATTTGGCCTTTTATCCAATAGTCCGTAAGCAGAACCAAATAGTAGTGGACAAAAGGAAAAGCACGGGATCAATCACTTTCCTAATAGGGATATATCATTACCCTACCACAGGGATTTGATGGACAGTTTAATTACCAAACACAAAAATTGATTCAGTGAAAATATTCCAAACCAAAGGAGGCCTTACATCCAAACTCAGAATTCAGAAATTTGGTGTCTAATGGCCTATATCATTGGAATTTCACTGGAAATAATATAATATCCATAGAAGCATGAAATGTTTTCCATCTCTGAAATGGTTGGAGGCTATGGGCATCGTCAATGCTCAACGACAATTTATACAAGCTCCCTCATCATAATAGAAAAGAAATGAAAAATACTAGTAACCACTTAGAAAAGTTAGACAAAATCCCCGAAAAAGTAAGGTTAAGGCCAAACAAATCACCAATCAACAGAATTAGGTACAGTGAACATGTTGTGGAACAAAGGTTTACTTCTAATTAATGTTGCTTCTGTTTCCCAGACTATATCATTCGATGCCATTCCTTCCACAGGGTTTGTGATTTAAATCTGCAATCAACGAAAAGAATAACCTTTAGACTCAATGGGGTGACAGCGAACGATGTACAACTCATAGAAACAAGTCTCTTTGTGCTTCCATTGAGGTTACTGCCAAGAATCACAAAAACCAGTATTTGCAACTGCGCAGATCCTGTCCCAGGACTGATTTGCAAGTCCGATAGTGCAGTCTAACGAAAGGGCAAAAAGAAAGGAAACATGACTCTGAATATGGGTCAGGTTCTAGGGTAAGATAATAGAAGAGTTAGTTTCTTAAACTGGGAGTAGATGACCTGCTTTGCATTCCATCGCTGCTAAAAACCTAGGCCAATTAAATAATGCAGTCAGTGACCAACAAGAAGCCACACCAATTTGCATCCAGAGCACTAGTACTGTATCATAACAACAACATGATTTATTTCTTCTGGCATGCAACATAGCATACCTTATCTTTTTTTCTCAAGCTCTTTAAGCTCCTGCATGCTACCACATTGATAAGTTTTTAAATGATCTTGAGAACATCTTTAATACTATTAAGGATGAAAGACCGGAAAATGTTAACGAGGAGGTTAACTTTGCTGGTTGTGCAAGATGATATTAACAATATACATTAAAAAAGAATTGCAGATGTACAGGTAACTTTGTCTAAAACAAAAGGTGATGACAGTTTATGCTACCAATGTTGAGAAATATATCAATATAGTTGAGTTGGTCATATGTTCTGCAGTGATCTAATCCAGAAGGAAAATATTGGTCATATGTTCTGCAGTGATCTAATCAAGAAGGAAACGATAACAACCAGAATAGGAGCATGATACTTAATAAGAATGTTATACAGTAGCATTATTACATAAATATAGGTGTTATAAATTAAGCTCTTATTAATTAAATTATGCCAGCTTAAGGAAAATCAAATATCTAGTTTGAACTGTGCATGGCATGAAACTGAGACCAAATGAGAGGTAGTTCAAATTTTCTAGTTATAAATGTAAAAATGATGAAGCCCAAACAAGTTTGTTTTTATAGTTGGAACAATACTTTTAGAACTTGGTATCAAAGAGCTATACTTCCTCAGATCTTGCTGCTACTAAATAAAAACACAACTAATGAATAACACAGAGAAGTCAAAATTCTATGAAGGTTAACATGCCATGTCTATGATAGCTCTGAAATATATTTGTTAGAGGCATGTTACGGTAACTCCACTAAACAAATTATAAATGAGTTTCCACCAAAATGAATTCTTTCGAAGTAAATCATTGCATTTGATCCCATCTGATGTTATTTCTTACAAGACTGATGCAGGATGTCGTGATACAAATTTACCAGCAAATAAAACTATCTATGCATTGCAATTTGTTAAGAGTTTCCAATGTTTCCGTATTTGCATGAGATCAGAAAGGAAATATTGCAGGGTTTAGGGTTTAGCATTACTGGATCGATGAGTTCCCCTAGGAAATTTCTACATTCCCTAGGGTTTATTTCGCGCCCTAGGGAAAGATAGTTTCCTTAGGGTGAATTTGGAAACCGTAGGGACAAATTCTTTTTCCCAACAGTTTCACATGGCCCCTAGCTAGGTAAATCATGAACTTTCCCTATCATTTCGCATGGCCCTAGGGAAATCTGCTAAAAAAATTTTAAATCTCTCCTCACTCTCTCCCCTTAAATCCCCCTCATTTGCATCTCCCTCTCTACAGAGCTTCGGGAGTGGCGGCTGGGGCACACCTCAGCGGCAGCAGACGAGCGACCTGCGGCATATGGCGGCAAGCAACAGAGGTGGGCAACCTTGGGCAGCGGGTGGCAGCGGCAAGCGGGCAGCGGGTGGCGACCACAGGCAGCGAGCTATGGTGGCAAGCAGGCAGCGGGTGGCAGCGCGGCGACCTCGGGCAGTGGCACCGTGGCAAGCTGCATGTCGTGGTTAGCGGTGCGCGGCAGGGCTAGCGGGGCCGCAAGCAGGCCAGCGGCAACGGCGCTTGGCGTGCACGGGAGGTATGGAGGTGGGTTAGCGCAGGGTGCAGTGTGCGAGCGGCAGAAGCACACGGCGGGCACGTTGGGCAGGGCGGCGCGGCGAGCAGGACCGGTGGCGAGCAGGACGGCAACCAGCTACGTGGGCGGGGCGATGAGCAGGACGGCTGGGGTGGATGGTGGCAGGCTAGACGATGGGGGTAGCCGGAGGGAGGGGCGGTGGCAGCCGGCAAGTGGCGGCAAGCAGCGCCAAGCAGCCAACATGTCTTGTTTATTATTTTTAACTGGGCCCATGCATTTTCTCTAGGAATCATTTTTGTAGGGGAAGAATCGGTTTTTCTAGGGAGCCGTAGGGTACGGTCTCGTTCTCATCAACCATTCACTTAAGAAAACATCCCTTAGTTATTTCATATGGAAATATGTTTCGTAGGGTCTTTTAGACTTTCCCTTAGAATTTTGGTTCCTACGGAAACCTGCATATTCCAGTAGTGTAAGTTTAGGACAAACATGCAGGGTCGTAACTTCACATGGACAAACAACCAGGTTTCAGTCAAATTGGATCGCGCTCTATATTCCGAGGAGTGGGAAAATCTTTTCCCCAATTGCTTGTTGCAATCAGCAGCTTTAGATGACTCGGATCATTGCCCCCTCCAGTTGAGAATGAATGTTGTTCAGCAAGGAAAAAGGAGATTTCATTTTGAATCTTTTTGGCCCAAGCTTGAGAGCTTTCAAGAAGCAGCGTATGCAGCTTGGTCTTCAGTTCCAGCGAGTTCTTGTCCCTTTCAAACTCTTTTATAAGCTCCAAGCAACTTCAAATGGGCTACAAAGCTGGAGTAAAAGAATAAGGGGGCAATATTAAATCTCAGCTTGGGCTTGCTAGAGAGATTTGCAATCAACTAGAGATTGCTCAAGACATCAGGGGGTTACCATCAGCTGAAACTTGGCTGAAAACTCACTCAAGAAACATTCTCTTCCTTTGTCCTCTCTCTCAAGAACAATAGCATGGCTCCGATCTAGGATCAGCTGGCTTGGGGGTGATGCTAATACTGCATTTTTTCATGCACAAGCGCGCTATCGAAAAAGGAAAACTTTTGTGCACAGCTAATGGCAGATGGTCAAGGTTTTACTGAACAAGGAGACAAAGATCAGATAGTTGATGATTTCTTCTTCAACTTGTACGGGCCACCTGCGGTGAGAGAGAATAGACTTAACTTAGAACCATTCATGACCTGTCTGAGCTGGATGCACCGTTTCTAGAGGAAGAGATTTGAAACACAATCAGTAAGTTTCCAATGGACAAAGTTCTATGTCCAGATGGATTCATGGGGTGCTTCTATAAAGTTTGTTGGCAAACAATAAAAAAGGAAATCTTGGAAGCAATAGCTGCGGTTTCGAGATGTAATTTAAGAAATTTTGGGTCTCTGAATTCAGCCTTTATCACCCTATTACCAAAATCAGCAGAGGCAAATTGTGTCAGTGACTTTAGGCCAATAGCCTTGTGCAATTTTAGATTTCCAATGCCGGTATCTAGGTTTTCCACTGTCATTATGAAACTTAACGAAAGCCCAAGTCCAATCTTTTATAGACCGAATTAAAGGTGTAGGTACGACTTGTTCTTACTGCAATGTTAATTTACTTGGCCATGGCAATTGACTTCCCGAGCTAGGCAATCAAGGCAATTGATAAGATTAGACAGGGTTTTCTATGGAGAGGTTGCAAGGAAGCTAAAAGAGATCATTATGCAGATGTATGGACTAAAGTTTGCCGATCCCTTTAGTTGGGTCTAACTCCACAGCAGAATGAGATATTGAGGAGTGGTGGCGGTGTTCTAGCTTGATGCTTCAAGGTCAGGAAAGGCAGGGGCTGAATTCGATCGTCATGCTTGAAGCATGAACGTTATGAAAACATCGCAATCATAGTGCTTTTGATGGTGAAGCTCACAATATGTCCATAGCTTTAACTTGTGCTGGGGAGGAGCAGCAACTTTGGCAGTTAGCCGGGGCTCATGGGGTGTCCTTTTTGACAGCCCCATTGCTTGGAGCTTAGGCAAGTGTGAGCTTTTTAGAAATCATGTTTATCTGTGTCAAAGGCGCGAATGTAACTTTAAGGTGTGTTGTACTGTTTGGGGTTCCATCCCCTTTTTTCTTCATAATATAATGATGCACATCTCTCATGTGTGTTCTAGAAAAAAAAATGCTGATCTACATGATTAGAACTTAGTTCTAGGCACCCAGGCACTACAAGGGTGATGCCACCTCATTGACCTACTAACTAATCAGCATTTACTTATTATAAAGGCCCTACATTGTACTTGAACATAGATGATTACAAATGACTGAAAGTGGGACATTACCCTCATCCAATGAAGTTGAATAATACGAGAACACTTTAACCTTTATGGAAAGCAAAGCTAAGACTAAAGCATAACATAAGCACATCGGACCAATGACATCATGGCATGATCGAATAATCTAAACATATATTGATTATAAAAGCGAAATAAACCAACCATGGGGCATATATTAAACATACTTGGACGTAAATGAGTCGTGGCTGTTTTCTTGGGTTGGGCTATCAGGCTACTTTTGGCGCGAGCATCAAAGGAGGACAATGTAAAGGACATGTGTGTATGTAATACTCCTAATCGAATGTCACCACCTCTAAGTGTACATACTCTATTTGCCACAAAATTGAAAGAATATTTTATCTTAAAATAGGAAGAATGGTAATGAGAGAGAGAGAGCGAGCTAGGGTGAGTATCCTTTATTCGTTGTAGCTCTGTTGGCTGCCGAGCCACCTCAGTACGCTTGGTCCCATTAGATGGTCTTGCCTTCACTACCCCTTGTGCTGCATGTTGCTGCTGTCACTGCTGCCTTTCATGTAGCATAGTGCAGGACGATGATGGCTAAGATAGCAAATCAATAAAGGTTACATGCAACCAATAGACACGGAGAGCTCCTAGAGAGGGGGCATCAAAGTCAAAGCGAGTGGTTTGTAAACAGTGTTAAAAGAGGACATGAGTTTTGTGCTGTTGTTTTTGATATCTATGGAAGGGCTAATTTCATCCATGGGCCATAGTGGCATATAAATAAAGGGTACAAGTCAAATACATATTGCCTAATGCAATTGGCTATAAACAACAGTAAGGATCCCTTTGGCAAAGTTCTTAGCTCCAGATTATTTGAATTCACTTTTGATTCTCATGTGAAGTGATTTTGTGATTGAAAGTGATTTTTTTTTATTCTTTAGAATAAACTTCTATAATCAGGATAGAGAATGACTTCAAAGAATCAGGCAAGAATCATTTCTCCTGAAAAACAATATTTGACAGAGCTTCCTTATTTCTGCGTGAGAATCAGGAGCTGGGAGCCCTGCCAAAGCGGCTCTAAATCAAACAAAAATTGGCTACTTCTACTAGCTGGATTTACCGCCTAAGGACAAGTTGTTACTAGCACTAAGTCAAACCAAAATTGACTACTCCTGCTGGCTAGACTTGCTGCCTAAGCAACTAAACTTACTAGGTGGCTGTTGTGCTATCATATAACAATCATACAGGCTACTAATTCAGCATATGGTGCTAGACACAACAAAGCAAAGACTCAACTATTAGTAACCCATGAGTCTTGGCTTCTAAACGTCAAAAATTCCAATTTTGCTGCGCAGCTCTTGGAAAATGATCCTTCCCAGTGGTTGCATCAGGACTTCAGCAAATTGATCTTAGGTGCTGATGTAGTTCACCCTTGTCTTTCCTTGTTCAACACAGTCCCTGATGAAGTGGTACTTTGTGTTAATGTGTTTGTTGCACTTGTGGAAGACAATATTCTTACTCTATTCAATGGCTGCCTTGTTGTCCATCTTCAGTTTGAATGAATTAGCTTCTCTACCCTGCAGTTCACCAATAAGTCTTGCAAGCAAAATTCCTTGGCAAGCGGTAGAGGCAGCAACAATGTACTTTGCCTCACATGAGGAGAGTACCACAACTCGTTGTTTCAGCTATTACCAGCTGACTGGGCAACCGCCAAGGAAGAAGAAACTGCCACTGGTGCTCTAGCGCGTGTTGACATCACCTGCCATGTCGCTGTCAGTGCAGCTGAAAAACTTGGTGCCTTCTCTTCCTCCCTTCTTGTAGCATAGCCCATTGGATAGAGTGCCTACAAGGTAACAAAGGATTCACTTGACTGCAGCAAAGTGCTCTGTTGTCGGGGCCTCCATGAAGCGACGGACATAGCTGAAAGCAAAGTTGATATTGGGTCGTGTGTGCGTTAGGTAGCGCAGGTTTTTGATGATGCTTCTATGAAGCGTTGCATCTAATGTAGATGCTAAGCACACTTTGCTCAGCTTGAATCGCGGCTCCATGGGCACCACCCAGGGGTTACAAGCTTGAATTCCAGCAGCGGTGAGGATCTTTGGTGGTGTAGGCGACTGGGAGAGGGAAATTTCTCCATTCCCTACTTCACTTCAATCCCAAGGTAGAGAAGGAGAACAGCCCAAGGTCACTCATCATGATCTTCGCATTCATCTCCACCTTCAACTTCTCTATCTCCTTTGAATTGCCTCCAGTGATGTCATTCATCTACGTAGACTCCAAGCAGGAGCCACTGGTCGCCATTTTAGCGGTTGTATACGTCGTGCATGGAGGCGCCTGGCTCAAGCAAGCTGGAGTCCAACTAATATTCCATGCATGAGGCGCTTGGCGTAGCCCATATAGTGCTTTGTCCAAGCGGTAGACAAGGTGCTCCTTTCCTTTGATGGTGAAGCCAGCTGGTTGCTCGACATAGACTTCCTCCTTGAGATCACCGCTAAGGAAGGCTGACTTGAAATCGAGGTGGTGGAGCTTCCAGTCATCTTGTAGCGGCGATGGTGACCATGAGTCTCACAGACTCAAGTCGAGCCTACTAGTGCGAAGACTTCATCGAAGTTGATGCCAACACGCTCGACATAGCCTTTAGCAACAGAGCGAGCTTTGTGGCGGACGATGTTGCCGGCAGCGTCCTTCTTCAGCTTATAGACCCACCGAAGTCCAATTGGATGGTGTCCAAGCGGGAGCTCAAGAAGGTGCCATATCCTTCTTCCATTGCCCTCTGCCACTCGGCCTTCTTTTGTGCTTCGGCAAATGTGGCTGGCTCGTTCGTGCTCACCATATGCAGCTCGACCTCTGCAAGCTCGTGCACAGCCTTGCGAGGCAGTGGCGTATCGTCACCAAGGACATTATTCACTCGGCAGAAATGCATAGGTGTGTCGCCATGTTCTGCATCAAGCTGTTCTTCAGAATTGGAGGGCGGCGTGGCGAACTCGACTGCCAGTGCTGGAGCCGGAGTAAGTTGTGGTATCGTGACAAGTGGCAGTGTCGCAACAAGTGGCGGTGACGTGGCACCCCCATGATCTGGAATCAATGGTGATGGGACATTGTACACCAGGGTTGATAAGTCGATGACAATGTCCTTGGTGCGCTGCACATCATAGCCTTCCTTGCTCCAATCCTAGGCATGCTTTTCATCGAACACAATCATGTGTGATGTGGACATGCTGTGCCATAGGGTCGAATACTCTATATGCCTTGGTACCTGCCTCATAACCAATAAAGATGCCAACGATGCTGGGGTCTTCAAGCTTGGATTGGTTCGGCTTCGTCATCTTCATGAATGCATGTAGCCAAACACGCGGAGGCAGCTCACTGCTTGCTTCTTACCGTACCAAGCCTCATATGGTGTCTTGTCGTCAGAAGCCTTGGTAGGTGCTCTGTTGAGCAAAAAGACAGTCGTTGTGACCGTTTCTCCCCAGAGCTTGGCTAGCATGTTGTGCTTCTTGAGCAAGCTGCATGATGTCGCCAGGATCATCTGGTTGTGCTGCTCCATAACGCCGTTCTACTATGGCAAATATGGCGCTAAGTGGTGGTGTTGGATGCCTGTGGTTGCGCAATAGTCATATAACTCGATGAGGTGAACTAACCACCGTAGTACATGCACATGATCTGTAGCTTGCAACCACTCACCAGTTCCGCGGCCTGGAACTTCTTGATCATTGCCGGTGCGTCACTCTTGGCCGTCAGTAGTACTAACCACATGTAGCGGATGTGATTATTGACCAGTAGGAGAAAGTACTTCTTGCGTTTGTCTGACAGGTCGACAGATGTCGCCATGGACAAGGTCGAGCGCGTGCTCATCATGGAACTTCACCTGAGTTGGGAATGGGGACCGTCGTTGCTTGGTGAGGACATAAATGTCGCAGAATTGATCTGCATAATAAAGTGTTGGCAGCCTGTGGACCATCTTCTTCACTAGCTATTGGAGCACGTCGAAGTTGATGTGGCCAAAACCTCTCGTGCCATCTCAAAAAAAATGCCATCGCGTTGGGTGGCTAGGCAGAGTGGCTGCGCAATCTCGAGACACATGATGTAGAGTCGATTGCAGCCCACTCGATCTTCGCTAACAGCTTCTTGCTGTGATACCATAAGCGTAGCATGTCGTCCTTGATATCTACCATGGCACCACTCTCATCGAGCTGACACACGGAGATGTTGTTCTTGAGCCGAGGGATGTAGTAGACACACGTCAAAGCTCAAGGTCCACCGCTAGCACTGGAGAAGATGATGGTGCCCTATCCATTAATATTCACCAATGAACTGTCATTTAAGCGGACCGTGCAAGTGAAACGATGATCAAGCTCGGTGACCACCTCCCCGTTGATGCCGAACGAGAGCAGTTCCCACTCTTGGCGTAGCGACTGCAATGTCAACTTCCTTGAGTGATTGAAGCTGACATGGATCACCTTGATCGTCTCCCATGCTTCTTTCATTGTCCTCTTGGTCACCAGGGTGCGTATCATCTTCGAGGGAATGTTAGAAGAGGATTGAAGAACAACACAATTGGTTTAGATCTCTATGGAATGGTTGATTTCATTCTTTGGCCATGTAGTGGCATATATTGCCTAATGCAACTGGCTGTAAACAGCACTAAAGCAAATCAAAATTGGCTACTTCCACTATCTGGAATTGCTGCCTAAGGACAGACTGTAACTAGCAGTAAGTCAAATCAATACTGATTACTACTACCTACACTTACTTCCTAAGGAAGCTAAGTTACTAAGGTGGCTACTGTGCTGTCATATAGCAGCCATACAAGCTGTTGATTCAACAGATGGTGCTAAAACACCGATGAAGCTAAGACTCATCTATCAATCACCCCCTAGGTCTTGGCTTCTATGCTTCAAGCATTCTGATTTTGTTACGTAGCTCTTAGAATATTATCCTTCCAAATAGCTATCAGCCAATTGATCTTTGGTGCTGATGTAGTTCACCCTTGTCTCGCCTTGTTCAACACAGTCCCTAATGAAGTAGTACCTTGCGTTGAAATGTTTGTTGCGCTCAGGAAGACAGGATTCTTGCTCAATTCAATGGCTGCTTTGATGTCTATCTTCAGCTCGAATGGATCAGCTTTTCTACCCTATAGTTCTCCAAGCAGTCTTCCAAGCCAAATCCCTTGGCAAGCGGTAGAGGCGGCAACAATGCACTCTGCCTCACATGAGGAGAGTGCCACAACTCACTGTTTCAAAGAGTACTAGCTGATTGGGCAACTGACGAGGAAGAAGATGCAGCCACTGGTGCTCTTGTGTGTCGACATCGTCTACCATGTCGCTATCAGTGTAGCCAATCAGCTCGGCACCTTCTGTTCCTCCTTTCTTGTAGCATAGCCCGTAGGACAAAGTGCCAACAAGGTAGCGTAGAATTCGCTTGACTGCCGCTAAGTGCTCTGTCGTTAAGGCTTCCATGAAGCGACTCACGTAACCAACAACAAAGTTGATGTCGGGCCATGTATGCGTGAGGTACCGCTAGGACAAAGTGCCAACAAGGTAGCGTAGAATTCGCTTGACTGCCGCTAAGTGCTCTGTCGTTAGGGCTTCCATGAAGCGACTCACATAACCAACAACAAAGTTGATGTCGGGCCATATATGCGTGAGGTACCGCAGGCTTCCGACAATGCTTCTGTTATGGCAACTTTATCAGAATATTAGCATCACTAATGTTTAAGTTCACATCCCAAACTTCACTAGATTGACAAAGAACTAAAAAGAAAGAGAGAAGAACACTTCAATCCCACTCTAGAACTTGTGACAGTTTGGTAATTAGATGGCAGTGTCCACACATCTTACTTCACACACTTTCCAGAAATCTCCACAAACCTTAAATCATAGAGAGATCATGTGTTAGTCCAAAAACTCGAATGCACTACATTTTATTTACATAAAAGAACTAGAGACACATTGATAGTTGTAAGTTGCATTCAAAAGAAAAGCATTGGCAATGGCTAGCTATGATGGTAAGACTTGTAGAAATCAGTATTTTCCTACATAATTAGGAATCAAAGTAAACCAATTGATTCAGTACTAAATACAGAAATGTTAGACAGGAACTTGAACCAGAGGGGATAAATCAGAATACTAACCAACAACAAATCAGAATACAGGTAACAATAAACAGCCTGCACACTTAACCCAAATGATAGATCTACAAATGGAACTAACCATAGCAATAAATCAGAATACTAACCAACGAGACAGGTCCACACAACAAGAAATACAATAAACAAATTTTTCAATACTAACCATAATTTGAGAAAATGTAGAAGAATATTTAACATACCTTCTAGGCCATTTCACTCCTTAACCAAAGCATAGCAGACTCTTGATCCTCATCGCAAGCACTTAGAAATATTTCTCGATTTTCAGCATTTTTTAAGATAGTATAAGCTTTATCCTTTTCCTTCTTCGTCACTTCCAATGTATTTATAACCGAAATACATCTTTTGATGGAGAAATCGGAACTTTGACCATCCTTCTCTCTAGCAAGATGTGCGGCCTCATCCTCTGCTTGCTTAGTCCTCATCTCTAGATATCTCTCCATCATACTTTCTACATTTGAGTTTTTTTTGGCCTTTTTCGCTTCCTTTTCTTCATTCTTTCTTGATGTAGCAGTAGTTTTCTCCTGTCCACTACTTTCAATAGCTACAGACTCACTTTCTATATCTTGGTTTTGCTCCAACTCTTGTGCCTCATCTTCAGCTGGCACCTCATGAACGACAACATTGTTGAATTCTTCTACCTCAACATTTGTATCTTCAATTTGCTGAAGGGGTTCTTCCTCTTGTAGTGTGTCAAGAGAAGTAAAGTTGTGATTTTCTTCAGCCAAATGCCCTACATATTACCAAGGAAATAATAGTTAAAAATGAGTATTTTGATAGCAAACATGTCACAAATCATCTATTATGACCTCACAGCATACCATCATAGAGTTCTCCCAAAGCATCAAACAAAGGATAGCTTTCCTTGCTCAAAATTTTTTTATTTTAGGAAATGTCTACAGTAGAATCAGCAAGAATAATAAGTAATTAGCATGACTTAAGGGCAGAAATAAATAAAATCATGGGTAATAGAATGGACAACAGAGTTTTCAAGGGTTGAAATAAGCTTACAATTATAAGGCTATCCTACATAGCTGCTGAACCTTCAACCATATTGCGTTCATTATTCCAAGAAGAGCCACTATGTCGCCTTGCTTCTTTAAGCATCTTGTAATCTCTTTTCAGTTGACTTTCTTTCTCTTGAATATGAGGCTTGGTGAAGGAGACATACTTGTTCCTACGGTGAAATTCCTTCACCATATGATTCCAACCTTCAGAATTCCAGCCATTGTCACCTCGATAACCACTATCTTTGTATTCATGGAGAATGTCAACAAGCGATTTCCCAACGGTTGGATTCCAATATGCCCTTTGTTTTGCTACATGAGTAATGGTAATTTTAGGTCAAGTAATGGTAATTTCAAGAGCTAAAATGTTCAAGCAATGGTAGTTTTAGAGAATGTCTTTCAAATACCTTTGGGAGAACCTGCCGTCTTCTTTGCCACACTAGATTTGGGAGAAAGCTTTTTTTTTTTGTAACGCTTGTCAGTGCCAAGAACTTCTGGAATTTTGGTGACACCTTTGTCATCATATTCAATTTTGCCACACTAATGGACTTATGCAACCGATGAAGAAAAAGAAAAGAAAAGAAAAAAGAAAAAAGACCCACTAATAATGGACTAATGATGGTACTGAGCCCACATTTCTTAGGCGATGGCATCTCTTAAAGCGTTGCCTTGTGTACTTTCTTGATCTCTATTGGTTTGATCTCCATTTGGTAGAGCAATAAAATTTGATGGAGGAATATTATCCGGTTGATCATCCAACCATTCTTCATCACCACCAAGGGACCGAATTATGTTATGAGAGATGGCAGCAGCTATAGGTATCTTCACTTGGTTTTCTAACATATGAAAAGTTGGAACTTTGAAAATGGGAAAGTGCTTCTTAACTACCCCCAAAGCTCTTTCCACATGATTTCTCAATACTGAGTGACGGTGGTTGAACAATTTTTTCGGGTTCTAAGGTCTCCAATGTCCAGCTCCAAATTCTTTCAAATGGTACCGGACTCCTCAATATAGTGCAAGGAAAGATTGAAGTATTTGCATACCCTCCATCAACTAGATAGAACTTTCCTGGAGGTACTTGAAAGCTCTTGCTCATAGCAGATCTTAGGACTCTTGAATCTGTAGCCGATCCCTCCCATGCACTAGAAATGAAAGTGATGTTGAGGTCAAAATCACATGCCACCATAACATTGATGCTAAGTGTGCCCTTCCTATTTCTAAAAGGAGAAGCTTTCTCATTAGATATAGAAATGGGAATGTGGGTTTCATCAATCGCACCAAGACAATTCTTGAAGAATGGAAAGAATCTAGGATTATGTAGAATTTTTGGATGAACTAGACTAGGATCAGGAGGCTTAAGGATAAGTCGAGAAAGCTTGGGTATGACCTTCTTGAAGAAGTGGTTAATGTGATGGTGGGATGTGTCATTGCTATGCCCAAACATCACTTGAAGATCCTCATACGAGGCGTTGTGGCTTAGCATGTATAGAAAGAAACCCAACTTCTCCACTTTGATTCTTATATGAATGAGAAGCCTTGTCCTTCTAAGGTAAGTTGCCACCTCTTTAAATACTTGCGGCTCCATTCTGAAAGTAATTTGACAATTTTTGACATGTCCTTCGAGTAGTCGACGAACCTTGACCTCGTCTGTTTCTTCCGATGTATGATGCTTTTTCTTTTTCTCCCCCTCTACTAGTACCCTCTACTAGACAGAGCAGGGAGAAGAAATAGCATCACGTCATCATCTTCCTCTCTCCTCTTTCTAATATGATCTCTCCATGAGATATTCATTGCAGAACTAAAACATATAAAGTTACAATCAGCATGTAAATTCACTGAAGTATAGAAACAGTATCAAAGGATAGCATAGAAACAGTACATTAATGTAAGAATCGGCATATAAAATTCAGCATGTAAATTTATTATTAACTATTGTAAATTCACTAAATTCGACATGTAAATTTATCATACAAACAATACAAAATTCAGTATTATATTCACCAAAGAATTAAGAGCATTACAAAAGAAAAGTATAGCGAAGAGCATTGCAATACCTCTTGGAGATGGTACAGGATCCCAAGATGGATGTAGTTTGTCTTCTCCGACTCTAACTGCTGCTGGGAGGATCTACAATAGAAAAGAAATAAATACATATAGGTTGTCACAAATTTGGAAAAGATAGAAGTAACTAGGTATTGCTGACTTTCAGGTTCAGGAATGAACCACTACATGTAACTATAGCAGCAAACGACAATGAATTTATGCATCTGTTGTTGTATCTTATTTATGTGAATTTATGCATCTGTTACCTTCAGTTGCAATCACAAGCTTGCAATTGAGGGTAACACCCCCCCCCCCCCCAAAACACCCACTCACCCCAACAAGAAAACTTGAAATTGAAGGTTTGCTAGGAGTTCAGTAACAATTACACACTGACATTGGCTTGGCATCAAGTCATGCCACCATTTTGCTTTGCCCAGTTCAGACATACTTCGGCATTTGAAAAGATGCTATTATGCCTACTTCACAATCAATCTCTAGAAACTATTCATTTACTAACAGTGTCCAGTCCACAATTCAGTATCCAAAGATCATAAATTCATTTCATAAAGGCAAGCTGTGGACAGAGGAGCCAAAGACAAAGACCTCAACTACAATTCATGCTTTCTAAAATGCAACTTGAAGAAGGATCATAAACATGCCACAAGTAACAATTAGAGCTAGCAAGAAGCAGAATCTTCTCATAATTTGGCAGACCAAACCTACAGCCTTCTTGCACAATGTCATATGCTATGCACATTCCTATCAACTAGAATAACTTCCCAACCTGGTGATGGACCTGGTGAAGTGGTGATTATGGAAATCAGGTTTATGCAAGTCGATGCATTAGCACTCCAGAAAAAGACCAAGAAAGCCTGTGCTAATAGCTCACGCTCAGGGTTTATAATGCTCGTCTTCGCCTAAATCTACTCGAGTTCGAGAATCACCTAGCCCAATCACAAACAAACAGATCCAGTAGAGAAAAGGAAGAATAATAGGGGGCGAGGAGAGGAGAGGGAACCAAGAGGAGAGGAGAGGCGATAACCGGCGAGAAACATGCGGAAGAGAGAAGACGTTGGGTAGGGGAGGACCACGCCGCCAGCCCGCGCTCGCGCTTCACTGCCGCCAGCCGCCAGCCGCATCACCCGCTCGTGGTCGCGCTGCACCACACTCGCGCTCGCAGTGCACAGCCAGCCCGCGCTCGTGCTCACACTGCCCGCCTCCAGCCGCCAGCTGCCTCGCGCCGCACGTCTTTGCTCGGTTTCGATCCAGTAGGTAGGTGATAGGTTTGATTCCGGGCCGGGGACGCGGTGGAAAGACCGGGAATGGCCCGTTCCCATTCCGGACCAGGTCTAAACGAACACATGTTCCAGCTCGGACCGGATTCAAAATCGGCCCAGATCAATCCGCAGGGAATAGGCCACGTTCTGGGCCATTCTGGGCCGATCCGAACGAGGCCTTAATCGGTGTATGAACCGAAGCTGACTTATCTGGGACACAATTAAGGACACTGAACTATAGATGCTCAGCACGATGAGGCAATCAACAAGATCACAGATGATTCACCAAACAATTTAGCATCATCTGGTTCATCTTTAATGTCAGTCTTCACTGGTTTCTTAAGAGCACTAGCACCGATGCCCGTGCTACACTATGGACAGGGCAAAACAATGCAATTAATATTCGATACAGAAAGACAATATGACATTTGCTTCTTTCGATAAAAAATATAACGTGACATAAATTTGTTACAATACAAGTAAGATAACACAGAATATTCAAGAACATATGTCATGAATATATTGATTTCATCAAAGAATTATTCATACAATTTATCAAAAAATTTGCTTTTTCGTGATACAGGAAAGGTAATATCAGATATTTTTTGGCAGTACCTTTTTTGGCTTATTCAAATTAGATACTAATAATTGAACCAAAAATTCTCGGAGTGTTATACTATCTTGTACGCACGCAATATAATAATAATGTAACCAATGAATGCAAATTAAATATATACATTCTTATTTTCTATTCTAATATAGGAACTCCTAATTCATCGAGTAATGAGAGTGATTGTCTGACAATGAGATCACTATTTGGTATGTTGGTAACTTGTAACAATGAGAGTGATTATATTATTGGTACTAATTGATGAAACAATGAAGTAAAAGATAGAAACTCATAGTACCGTACTATGAGTCACCATAATATTACGATTCAATTTTATTGGATTGAAAATACGGGCAAAGACAAGATAAGAGTCATCGTACCTTAGCATGAACTCGTAGTTCATCACCTCCACTCTAGTCCTCCATCATAGCTAGTACTTAATGTCCTGATGATTGACCACTAAATCGTAATAATTCCATAAGTATATATATTTATACTCCATAAAAAATTTACAACAATAATATAAATAATTTCAGATACTCGCTTTTGCAAATCTCAGCAAGATGCCTCCCTAGATCGAAAGGAATATATTGGCTATTAGCTCTAACTTGTTGCTTAGTACTAAACATAAAAGTAAAACATAATTATTATCTCATTAGTATTGTCTTTAGTTACCTGTCACTACTCCAAGATTTGATGCAAGCGATTGTATGATTAATGCAAAATCAGAATCACCTAAAGAAACTAAAGAGAAAGCCAATGAGCACCAAAATTGAAGTTTCTTGGACTATTCCCCGCGGTTGAGGCGGGGCAACGAGGCTCGAGGTGTGGCGGTGGTGGTCGAGGAGTGGGCGGAGCGGTGGTGGCCGGGACGGACGCGGCGGCGGGGGCCGAGGCGTCGAGGTGGTGGCCGCCCTGTGCGGGAGGGCGAGTCATGAGCCGGAGTGGCGGAGCCCAAGGCGTGACGGTGGTAGCCAGTGCATGGGTAGGGCAACGGCGGTCAGGGCAACGTCTAGGAGAAACGACCGACGTGAAACACGGATTTCTCACGGGAGACCGGAGGGGAGGTAAAAAGATTGAGGGAAGTCTAGAGATTGCGTGACACGAAAATAATATATAGAAAAGGTGACACCAAAAGCAACAGATAGAAAATGCCACACCAAAAAGGGAGGATAGACGACGTCTACAAATGTTTATATTAGGAGAGATTACTTTGTGTCATAAGATCAGCTAAAAAAGAATTCCCAGCAACTAAAGTTTTCAAAAGTATAATAGCTGAATTGAGACAAATTGAGCTTTTACATGTAACAGTCACCATATCCATATTTCCATAAATCTGTTGATTGCTGCTTATTTCAATATTTTGTAGGGACAATTTGAGGCTGTGTTACCTTCACGAGTTTTGAAGCAGTGAAGCATATGCTTTTCCGTTCTTAGAAATCACGCTAGAAAATCTACGCGGCAATTGCCGCGCTTTTTTATATGTTTTTGTTGTGCATCTCTAGTTGAAACAGTATATTTTAAATTTATTATTTAACAAATAAAAATATAGTTGCTTTGACATAGATGATAAAGTTTCATAAATATATACTCCGGTCTCAAAAAGAAATTGTCAACATGGTCTTCAAAGCATAAGTGTGACCCTTGTTATCTATAAATATTTAATAAAAAGTAGCATCAATACACTTTTAAAAAAGTATTTTTAAAATAAATTATTTCTAATTTTGTAACTTAAAAAATTTAAAATTATTTCTAATTTATATTGGCAATGATTGATTAAAACATTGCGTCTAAAGCTACTATTTTTTTAGACTGGGGTTGTAAGCAGGGAATATTCTAATAGTAATCAAAGAGCATTTTTAGGGGATAAAATAATTTAAGTTATCTAAATATATATTTTCATAATATATAAAGTCTTTAATTGTAACATATACTTGCAAGACATAGAAGTAGAATAAATTTATAAGAACTTCTGTTATATCTTTTGGAATAGTTCTATTGAATCTATAGCATAGTAATCAAGGAGTAGTTTTAGGAGATAAAACAATTTAAGGTATTTAAATATACATTTTCATAACATACAAAGGTCTTTAATTGTAGCATATACTTGCAATATATAGCAGTAGAACAAATTTATAAAAACTTCTCTTATATCGGCACGACCGTTCATGCCTATTCCCGTCGAGTAGAAGCACACTCATACGATTACCGGAGAAAAGATTTTTTTTCTCCTTCCAAGTATCTATTTTTTCTCCTTCCTAATATCTACCGTTATATTTTAATTCGATGGTTAATATTTTTTAGGTGACGTGACGCAACAAGCTATCAGAGAACACTTGCGCTTTAATATATTGCGATGGCATGGCCATTCATGCCTCTTCCCACTGAGTAAAAGCACGCTCTTATGTTGACCGAGGAAAGGATTTTTTTCATCTTTCTAATATCCATTTTTTCTCCTTCATAATATCTACCGTTAGATTTTAATCTGACTGTTAATATTTTTAATTTTGTAACTTAATAAATTTAAAATTATTTCTAATTTATATTGGCAATATTTGATTAAAACATTACGTCCAAAGCTACTATTTTTTTAGACCGGAGTTGTAAGCGGGGAAAAGATTGAATTTTAGTTCTCATAGTAATCAAGGAGCATTTTTAGGAGATAAAACAATTTAAGGTATCTAAATATATATTTTCATAACATATAAATGTCTTTAATTGTAATATATACTTGCAAGATATAGAAGTAGAATAAATTTATAAAACTTCTCTTATATCGGTACGGCCGTTCATGCCTGCTCCTGTCGAGTAGAAACACACTGCTACGTTGACCGAAGAAAAGATTTTTTTGTCGTTCCTAATATCATTTTTCCCCTTCTAAATATCTAATGTTATATTTTAATACGACGGTTAATATTTTTTAGGGTAACGTGACGCAAGTTATCAAAGAACGCTTGCACTTTAATATATTACGATGACACGGTCGTTTATGCCTACTCTCGCCGATTAGAAGCACACTCCACCAGAGAAAGGATTTTTTTCTTCTTTTTAATATCTATTTTTTTCTTCTTAATATCTACTGTTATATTTTAATCCGATGGTTAATACTTTTTTGTGTGATGTGGCGCAACCGAGGGTTGATAGAACGAACGACGTTTAATATATAAAGATTTTTTCTCCTTCCTAATATCCATCGTTAGATTTTAATCTGACGATTAATAGTTTTTAGGGTGACGTGGCGCAACGAAGGTTGAGAGACCTCACCGCGTTTAATATATAAAGATGAATTCCGTAGAAATGCAGCAGGATCAATATGGTTTTTATGTTTGGCATATACTCTCCGATTTTTAAATTTTTGTCGCTATGATAATAACTTCGTTATATTTTTAAATTAGAATGGTTATCACCAATCAATTAAAAACTCAAGGAGTATGTTTTCACGCGTGTTTGTCGTGCTAGTGCCAGGGTTGGCGAAACCTCGGTTTACCGCGCGGTTTTCGCGAAAACCGCTCCGGCTCGGTTTGGGCGGTTTAGCGGTTTTAGAATTCAATTTTTTTTTAATTTTAAAAATTTGGTGGATTTCAAAATAAAAAATATGTAAAAGAAACTAGATGAAAAATGCAACTCCTTGGTTGAATCAGTTTTTTTTAAAAAAATTGATTTTAGTGACGAAACAATTCAAGGAAAATTGGATGAAAAATATATAAGCAAACCTTATCTTCACTCATCTGTCCAAAGAAACCCTAACGCCTCTTCATTCCCCGTCCGCGCCGT
>BCLH01000330.1:11886-27301 GCA_001602315.1 Zoysia pacifica | reverse complement strand
AAAATTGCGCTGGAGCAGCGGCTAGCCGCGCGCGCCGGGAGCTCGGCAAGCCGACCGGTTGGAGCGGAAGCCGCACTTCAGAAGCGGCTAGCCGCACGTCGAGGGCGGTTAGCCGGCTCCACTGGTAAACCGCGCGATTAGCGCGGTAAGCCGTCTGATGTGGTGGGTTTCCGTGGCAGAGAAGGTGAGATGGTTGTTTTTGTGTTTTTTGTTCAAATATTGATCGATTTGTTAGTAAATTTAGAACATAGTTGATCATTTTTAGGAATTGTTGGTTGTAAGATGTCAGATCAGGCCGATTCGGTTTGGGAGCACGGGGAAAACGTGTATCTCGGGTTCCGTTGCAAATATTGCAAGGCCGTGAAGAGAGAGAGTGGTGCCACACGATTCAAGCAACATTTGACACATCGTGGAAGCAGCGTACTTGGGTGTCCTTAAGTTTCTACAGACCTGCGGGACTATTTTCGCCAGGAGCTTGATAGAACCGCCGAACGGAGAAAGAACCGAGCTAAACAGACCCTTAGACAGCACTAGGTTGTAAGTCAGAGAAATGTCAATGAGGAAGACAATGTGGAGATGCAGGCTGCCATGAGGTTATCTAGAGAAGAGAAAAAATTCCGACAGCGTCAGCGTTCGTATGGTGGTCAGTTCGAGAGTGGTGGTGCTGGTGCTGGTGCTGGTTCATCGCAAGGTGCTTCTGGTTCGTCGCAGGGAGGTGATGGGTTTGGATTATTTGGTATGATGAGGAGGTCCGCATCACAGAGGTTAGGTAATAAACGGATTCAAACTAGGATCGATACAGATCTATGGACTGCGAAGAGCAAGCTAGCAAAGTTGGCCATTGGACGCGCATGGTCAAAAAAATTTCAGACAGAGGCCATCTCTGGTAGAAAAATCGATAGTCCATACTTTGTTAGTGCTATAAAGGAGACACAGAGACGGGGTATGAGACCATTATTTTGTTGTATTACATGTTTCCTTATATGTTACTATGTTTATGTCGTGTGTCATGGTATTTGCAGGTGAGGGCGTGCCTAGCTCAACTGAGAGAAAAATAGATGGCACGTATCTTGATGCTAAGGAGCAAGACATTAAGAAAAAATTCGATAAATTCAAGATAGAGTGGCCGATGTACGGTGTCACGATTATGTATGACTCTTGGACTGACCCTACAGGGATGAGCTTGATAAACTTTATGATCTACTATAATGGTGTCATATTTTTTCACAACTCATGTGATGTTACTGGACACAGCCAATCTACAGACTTCATATTCAAGGTATGAGACATATGTTTATTCTATGGCACTATTTGTTTTATTTGTACCTATGATATTTTAAACAATGAAACGTTCTTGTGCACTTTGGATTTTATTTGTACCTATGATATTTTGAACAATGAAACGTTCTTGTGCAGGAAATGAATAAGGTATGCATTGATGTAAGTGCAGAACATATTGTGTAGTTTATTACAGACAATGGTTCAAATTATAAAAAAGCGTGCAAGCTGCTAATAAACAAGTATCCTCATATTGTCTGGCAACCATGTGTGACACATACAATTAACTTGATGCTAAAGGCTATTGGTGAGTTTTCAGAGTATAAAGCTATAATACAGTCGGCTCGCAACATTTCTCGTTGGTTATATGATCATAATCAGTTGCACTCTATGCTGACCAATGCTATTGGTGGTGAGTTGGTAAGATGGAATACAACACGTTTTGGCACAAACTACATGTTTCTTGAGAGTATACTTCGTTGGAAAGAAAAATTCATGGCATAGATGGGTTCTGAGACATTCTTAAATAGTAGAATTGCCACTACTGAGGACGGAAGGCATGTTCACTCCGGCCTAGCAAACATGTCATGGTGGGATTCAATGAAACATGTGGTAGATGCAGTGTAACTTTTGTATGTGTTTCTTTAGTTTGCTGATCAAAACAAAAGCCCTACTTTGAGTGAAGTACTTCTCAGATATTATATATGTAAAAATGAGTATGAAGCCTTTTAGAAGAATGATAAGTGAGAGATGCAGAGGTACATGGATATTATAAATCGTTGGATGGTGGACATTTACACTGATACCTTTGTGAATGTAGGTAATACGTACTTACAAAAAAATATTATTGTATTTTTCGTTTCTACTGCAACAATATCTTACTATTGTTATATGTGCAGCTGGATCTTTGAACCCAAGAAGTCACTATTCTTACGGGATGGGTCGAAATATGATGAACAATATTCGAGAGGCATTTACACGCATAGCATCAACCGACTTGTGTGTGTAGGCCTTGCAGGAGGCGGAAATTTTTAGAAAAAAACAATGTTCATTCGCCACTGAGTTGGCCAACAGGATGACAGTTTATAAGAATACTTCTCCTGTAGCTTAGTGGAACATATTTGGAGGTGACACACCTCATCTCCAGCAGCTTGCATTACAGATAATCTCACAGTGTGCATCATTCAGTGGTTGTGAGCGCAACTAGAGTACATTTGCATCGATCCACACGAAGGTGTGTAACAGATTATCTCATGAGAAATTATATAAGCTGATGTATGTTAACTACAACCTTCGGATCCATATGCGTGATGCTTCATGGACATATAAGCCACCAGAAGTCGATCTATTTGATCGTCTCATGAAGCTGTCGTTGTATGATTCTTGAAATCCTATTCGAAAATTGATGGAACATGGGAGATCTAATTCTGACCTTGTTCTAGATGAAAAGGGCACCGAGACTGACAGTCATGTACCCAGCCGTCTTGTTACAGATGATGGTGCTGGTAGACAGTTGCTATGCTTGTCTTGTGCTGCAACAATATATGAATAGGCTGATCAAAATGTGGGTGATACTCACATAGGCAAGAGAAAGGTTCAAAGTGCAAGACAGAAAAAAAGGTAAAAAGATGAGGTTAAGAAGCAAAGAGAAAAGTAAGAATATAGACAGTGACGACTCCACAGATTCTGGAGATGCCAGACGAAGTCCACTCTATCAGGAATCAAATGATAGCAGCTCTCGGATTACATCTGGAGACCAACCAGGCAGTGTGGTTTCTGAGTCACAAGCACCGGTCACAACTCATCATTTCATAGGTAACAATTTTTCACATTATATGATCAATTTTGATTTATTTATCTTACACTTTATTTTTTTAGGTGAGACAGATTATACCCATGCTACACAGGATGAGGACCATGGTGCTCCACAATCACTAAAGACATTGATGGGGGAGGCAGCATTACTACGACACGTACTATTCCGCGCCAGACAGTGATTCCTCGTACAGCTAAGGTAATGAGTACCATAATTATCTGTGTGGTGATCATAGCACAGAACCTCTCACCACATAGATCTACCAATGACAAAATCCAAAGTTTTATAACATGTTATACTCACAATGGGAGACAACTACTGCTTAGACGAGACAATCTTAAAATGAATTCAAAGCAAAGTTATTAGCTACTAGAGAAATTCAACTCTTCTCAAGGGAAGAGTGCGACAATGCATATTTTGATTGGAATACAATCCAAAAGTAAAATGTGCTTCGAAAACTATATATGGACTTGGACTTTTGATTTGTTGTGGATGAACAACATGTATGTATGGATTTATTGTGTTTCGAACTTTGAATTTGTTATAAATGAATAACTGTCTTTTATTTGTGGATGAAGTATATTGTGAATGTTGATATTAAAAGAAATTAGAATAGGCTATGCCTAATTTTTCAGCACTTTTTCATCTAACTTCTTATTTTTCACTAATTTATCGATTTTCAGATAAATTAAACGGTTTAACGCAAAAACCGCGCGGTTTTAAGCAAAAATCGCGCGGTTTTCAGCAAAATCCGGTCGGTTTTCGCTGTCACTGGTTTTAAAAAAACCGAGCGGCTTACCGCCAAACTACGCGGTTTACCTTTTTTGAACCGTCCAAACAGTCTCAAAATTTGAAATTTGAAATTTGAACGGAAAACCGAACGATTTTAACGGTTTTTGCGGTTTCGTCAAACCGCTCTTGAGCGGTTTTTACGGTTTAAACGGTAAGTTAAACTCCTAAGCGGTTTCTACGGTTCGAACGGTAAGTTAAACCCTGGCTAGTGCATGTTAGCCTGTACCTGCATAGCTAGTACTACAACGGTTTGGCACCTCCATTCTTACAACTTTAAAAAAGGACAAAACATTTGAACGCGTTTAAAAAAGAACAACTTTAAACAGATGGATGCATTGAAATTTTAGAGCGAGTAGTCCTGAAAGGAAGTTCTGTTCCAAATCGCCCGAAATGTTGTTTGCCTTTTCCCACTCCATTCGTTTCTTTTTCAAAAAGGCATTGTGCACACTTGCTGCGCGTGACCCATGATGTTGTGTTGCCAGAGAACATGAGAACGGCGACGGCCACCTTAGTTGTACCCAGAACAGAGTTTCCCGTGTGTACGAAGGGGAAAAAAGAAAAAGAAAGAAAGTAGCCGTCCGCTCCGGCCCATTACACGGTCTCCCTTCTGCAGTTCCGCTCTCCTTCCTTGGAGCCGAACATGAATAATCTGATGCCCAAGTACCGAGTCCATTTGCAACGTTAACTATTGTTCCCCACTGCCCGCTACAATAATCGGAAGCAGTGTGCAAAGGTGAACAGGAGTGTGCTGTAAGAACGAGCTAGCCGCAAGTGACGTTTGGTGGAGTTGGTCCTCGATTCACTGTGCACGGCTGCTGCTTCGACGCTACACAAAGGCTCTGCTGCGACCGCGTGCTTTGGCAGGGCACCTCGACCCCCGTCCAATCGGATTCGGCAAAAGCGCCGCGGCGCTGCTCGCTGCCGGCACGCAGCAAAGTGTCATCCGTGTCCCTCGACCACAAGAACCCCAGCAAAGCCTCGTGTGAGGAACCGTGTATAAGTCTGAGTTTTTAATTAGTCAAATTAGTTGGTAGTTTATAAGTGACATATAAGCTTAAAATTCGATTAATAAAAAATCAACCTCAATAGTACTTTGATATGTTTTTCAAACATCGCCCACAACAGGAGCATATCGGTATCTCACATTGTATATATTGCAAAAGGATACACATACTTTAAAAATAATTAAAGAAATTATTACAATTCATAAGTAAATAAAGATATAACAAAACTTGCATGATTGAGAGTAGTAGATTCATAGCTTTTAACTTCCAAACTTTTTAAAATCATAGTTCAATAAAGGCCAATTTAGTTTATGGTCTAACGAGGGTGGACGACAATGTAAAGAGCGAAAATTTTGTTTTCAAAACAAAAAAAAAAGATAATTGTGTCCAGCCCACGAACACCACCATCAAGCTAAAAAGGAGCAACTAATAACAGCACCCGCAAAACTCCAATAAATCAAACATGAGTACGAAAATACTCAGCAAAACTTATCCATAGTCTAGTCCCAACTCTAAAGATAATGCTTAAGGTTAAATAGCAAAGATAAGGCCATAGGTTAAAACTTTTTGCATAAAGCGATTATTAAGATAAAGTGACATTAAGCAAGCATAAAGTAAACATCCTTACAGGTATAAGACCTTTACATAACCCATGTCCCTTAAGTATCTCAAATTTAACAAGTATCATCCATACTGAGATATGTCCACTATATATCTCCTCTATACTAGCTCACAACTTTTCTCACATGTGATTAATTAGGTGAATTTGTTTACTACATCGAACAAAATTGGACGCTAAGCTTGGTCATGACCAGGACCGCGACGATTCGAATCGATTATACACCTTGCAGGGGAGTCTAACTGTACCCACACCACGACTTGAGTACCATCTGACTTATGTAACCCGCTAAAGTTACACAAGAGGGCACTAATATCAACCTTTCTCTTACCCATCTTCGAGCAGTTGGACAATCGATAAGTCAGAGAGGACCAGTCCCGTGTCTCGTGAGAGCCCAGCGGTCACTCGTGCGTGTCAGTCAAGACATGCCGTCATCGTCCTAACGTCAGAATGCAATGAGATATTTAGCTTTTCTTACCATTATATTTGACATGTAGCATAAACGAAAAGTGCTAAGGTCGACTTTAACAACGGCCGATCTTTAATCGACAGAGACAGGGCTACCACCGTGAAGGCTTGGCCTTTCTAATCCATCCTATATATCACCCTCGTTCGGTGTTAAATTTATTCATTCTCAAGTTTAGCTCAAACATATGAGTAATCAGGTAATATAAAGATCCTATACTTGTGAAACAGTGGTGACTTTCTGCTGATTCAACTTCTACCGCTCTAAACATTGAAGGATGAGGTAGAGCAAATAATCAAGGAATGGATATGCAGTGATTAGGATTTAACCCACATATACCTCTAATACCCGACCTAATGCAAGACATAACCATAACTGAAACAAGTTAATATTAACAATTGATCCAAAACAAGATTCAAGATGCAAGGTGCTTGTCTTGAGTTTGCAGGTATTCCACGCAATCAAACACATCAGCTCCCCTTTTCCCATAACCCACGTTACTCTCCGGAGCGTCATTCACTAAACAAAAGAATAAACGCTAATATAAAAATACATGCCATGCAATGCCATGAGAGAGATACAGTGAATTAATCAATAATTCAGGAAATAAATGAGTTTGTAATTACGAATGTTAATTAATTGATCTCTTAATATTATACCCTTTCTTTTAATAGTTAAAGTTGATATTTAATTAGTTCAATACCCGAAATTAGTATAAGGTAAATAAATTCAACTAACTTAGGGGGATCAGAATACGCAGGGATCCATACCTAATTATAATCAATCATAGCTATTTAACATAATTTAATTGTGTGATAGGCTTAAATAATTACTAAAGCAATTAACTTAATTTGATGAGAGAAACTAATTTAATAATATTTAGCAATGTTACTGGACCTTAATCAATTTTAAAGGGTCAAGGTTCAGTAAAGATAAGTTATGAAAAAATTTGGTTAATTATCGATAGATACTCTAATTATTATGAATTAATTACAAAAAATTAGAAATAATTCAATTATAAAATAATTATTAGTGATATGGTATTAAACAATTTTATACTATTCTATAATCATGTATGTGACAAGCGTGCAAAGGACAACTAATTAAAAATGGACAAAAAATTAATTAGGAATTAAACATGCATAAACCCTTTCCTGTGATTAATCATTATTAAAACAATAAATTACTGGTTTTTATTAGTTTCAATAAAAATTTCATGATTACTGGAGTCTAAAAAAGTTGGTTTCATATTTTTTCGAGCAAGTATGAATTTTTTGTGAATTTTGCAAGCTTTAAAGGATTTCTGGCGATTAAAAATTAATTTCCGAAAAGATTAAAGAACCCTAGGCCCACAGGGCCACGTGGCAGGCGCTCGGACGTGGCCACACAGAAGCCCACAGGGATTGGGCGCACGGGATCCACCCTACCGCAGCGGCCGGTGGCGGCTCGCTCGGGAACTTGTACCAAAACGTCCCCCGCCGCATGTTAAACCTGAAGGTGAAGCCGACAACCGTCACCGGACGATGACCGGTGGCAATGGGCGGTGTGGAAGAGGTTCGGCGACGACGTGGGAGGGCTTCGATTGACGAAACTCGTCGAGGTCTTCGCCTACACCTTCACCGGAGCATGCTGAAGACAGGCACGGGTGAAGATGGCATCGGAACCGGCGGAGCTATGCTGTCGACGGCGGGGTCCTCGGGTCCAGCGGCGGGAAAACTCCCCAAATCCCTGCACGAAAGGCCCAAATCTTGCACTGAGAACTCGACCATAGGTCCGGCAAGAGTTGGACGGGGCTGGACCGTGTTGAATCGGCAGAAGCCCACCGGCTTCGTCCAGATTTTGCAAGGAATCAACCTGCGGCTTGAAGGCTCGGTTTGGGGATAACTCGGAATTTCGGTCGCTCAACAAAAGGATGGAGGAGAAGAAGAGCAGTAGCACGTTGAGGATGGGGTGGCACGCATGCAGGACAAGAAGGAGGGCCGGGGTCACTCGGCAACGGCATTCCACGGCGGCGCTCCACTGTAGTGATGCTGCTCGGCTGTCACAGACGTGAGAGAGAGAGAGAGAGAGAGAGCGCGCTCGGGTGAGAGAGCTGAGGGAGTGGTGACGATGAGGAGAGATGCGACAATTGGGTGGACGCGTGGCAACCCCGGGCGACATGAAAACGTGCATGCGCGCCGCGCTGTCCGTACGCCGCTGGATGAAGAAGAAGGGGCGGCTGATAGGCGGGGCCCACAGAACCTTCTATTGTCTGAATTCCCCGAAATTCCAGCGGCAGCTTCTGTTTTTGCAGCAGAAATCCAACTTTCCGGGGGCTCCGATGATATTGAAAATTTGTAGGGTCGAAGAACTTTTTACGGGGAACAACTTTTATTTTGGGAGCATCTACAAATTAGAAGTGAATTTAATTCTATAAAATTCTGAAGTCAGCTGGTTGTTTAGAGGAATAAAATAATTTGGGGACTTGAAATCTTTAGAATTAAGCTTTTCAAAGAAACTATTTCTAAGACCTGCTAATCCTCGCTATCACTTTCAAATAATAATTTGTTTTACATCTTTCTTTTGAATTGTTTGAACTTTCACTTTTAAATTCCAATTCGTCAAAAATTTATATTTTAACTTGAATTTTTTTTGGAGCTCTACTTTCGTTGCTTTTAAATTTGATTCATGAAATTTGATTTCTTTTGAGTCCAAGGAAATTACGGGTGTTACGCCTCGACCTCCTGACGAAGCGGCTCTTTTCATGTACTCCTATCTCACTCGAGCAGGAAAGAATGGAAAGAAAAGCGGAAGATTCTTTCTCGCGGCACGGCAACCAAGGTTTCTTTCAAACGTTGGCGATCATTATTGATGTGCCAAATTTAAGACATCTCCTCTCCCTTTTGCATCGGATCAATCAGATCCATGCTCCAAGATCTCGCTGCTAGCTATTGTGTCTGCGTGCATGCTAGCTTTTTCATCGGATACAGCGGCTGCGAGATCGATGCGTGTCTGTGCCTGAATGCAAGGAAAGCCGGGAAAGATCTTTGCGTCGCCGATCTCGAGCGAGGAGAAAGAGCCGCGCACCGCGCACACTCATGAGCTGCGGCGAGCAGCTTTTTTCTCTCGTCGATCCTGGTCAAACTTTGGAATACAGCACCGAGATGACGGCGTAACAATGTTCCACCATGTATGACGGCATTAGTAATTTTGTATACGTATGTACAGTGTTGGAGACGTAATTGAATCGCCTGAACGTCTTGCTGGCAGCCGCTTTTAGAAGCTCAAGTTATACGGTCCTCTCCGGCGGGCGGGCAACGAAACTGCGCAATGATCAGGGTGGTCCGCCGGCAATCGGAACAGCAAGTGGCGTCATCCTACTCCTACAGTCGAAGCGAGAGCGAACGATCATAACTCGTGGAAGCAAGACAGTGGAGCAGAGTACCTACGGGCTTAGACTTACTTCTGTGTCGCTATACAAAACAAGAAACAAAATCATAAGCT
This sequence comes from Zoysia pacifica, assembly GCA_001602315.1. Taxonomy (NCBI): domain Eukaryota; kingdom Viridiplantae; phylum Streptophyta; class Magnoliopsida; order Poales; family Poaceae; genus Zoysia; species Zoysia pacifica. The sequence goes on along the minus strand of BCLH01000330.1, from coordinate 17,843 downwards.
GTCCAGAGCGGAGAGAGACGGGTCCATGTGGCCTCGGCTAGCCAGCGGCCCGGGCAGATGATGGTGAAGTGAAAGGCACGGGACGGGAGGGATGAGCACAGCTTTTGCTTTCAGTCAAAGATTCTGAAGACGGGCACCACCACTGTCAGCAGATCGCTGCAATCTCTCTCTCTCTCTCTCTCTCTCTCTCTCTATACAGAGTAACCTCCGTTTGAATAAATTAAGTCAAACTATTTTAATTTTTATTAATAATATTTATAATATTATATAATTTTTAATATAAAAATATATTTTTAGAAAAAATTATTTTGATGAATTAAAAAATATAATAAAATATTAATTATATATTATTAGTGATCAAAGTGATGAACGTTTGACTTTGACTTAAACTTAAAAATAAAACGAAGAAAGTACGTACTAATGAACTTTACAAAACAATGTGAGATGGGACTTTTTTTTAAAAAAAATGTGATCAGGACTGAACATATGCTTCATCATTTACTAATTACTCCTGCTAAGTTACTGCTGACAGAACAAAGCATTTATCTTTTCCTGCCACGGTTCTATATAGGCATCTTCATGGCCACGCCCCCAAACGAAGAAAAAAGAGAGAGCAAGAAACAACATCAAACACCGCCTCCCCTAATACACACACACAACAGGGATGGAACCCCATGCGTCGCATTCCCCACATGCACACACAAACCACGCCGCACCGCCACCGATTTAAATTTCCTTCACTATCACCAACAACAGCGCAGGAGCCTCACTACCTAGTACTCCAGCTCTACATAATTCCTGTGGGACACGTGCCCGTGTCGCTCGGTTGCCTTCAGCAGCAGCCTCACATCGATCTACACAGCCTAGGGATGGTCGTCCAGGCCGACACCAGCGCGTCGGCAGCAGGCTGGCGACAGGCCATCACGCGAGGCGCTTCCGCTCGCCGGCGAGGCTCAGCAGCCGCGCCACGCCCTTCGTCCACATCTCGTGCTCCCGCTGGCTGGCGCACTCGAACTCGATCACACGGTGCTCCGCCGTCCGGAGGCCGAAGTACCGGCGGAGCTCGCCGTCCTCCAGCAGGTGCCGCCCGGGCCACGCCGGGACGTCCTTGCACACGTCGATCACCACGCCTGCACGGTGACACGGAGCAATGATCAATACATTGCGCAATGCGCGTGCTACACTGTGATGAGATGCTGTCAATGCCGTGCTTGCTTTTGCCACTTACTTTTCTTCTTCTTGGTGATTGTCCCGGCCACATGCCGGCTCTTCATTTTCAACATTACCTGCAAACAGACGCCACCGCTAATTATTAACCAACAAGGATCGAAGTTTTCTAGAAAATCTGACTGACTACAGTTTCATGAGTACGATCATTCTTACCAGGCCCATCCTGTTGATGTACACTGATACAACCTTCCAGTGCAGCGCTCCTGTAAAAAAAGACCACATGGAAAGGGAACATCAATATGCTGCTTTTTAACAGCGAATCATTTTTAAAAAAAAACTGTTAACAGCGAATCATTGATCAGAGTGATCATCAAACCCGCACCTTTCCGCGTGCGTTTGAGGAGCTCAGTGCCGCGAGCGAGCAGCTCTTGGCTGCAGATGCCGAGGAAATTGCTCTCCTCCTCAAGCGAGACGTCGTCGCTAATGCTACTGCCATTGCTCTCCAGCTTGCGATGATGCTGCTGCTTCGGCACGCTCTGCTTCTGATGGTGCCCTCCCCCAACCGTGCCCTTCTCTACAGGGATCACGGCCGCTATGTTCCACACCTCCTTCAAAGCCCTTGCCTTCAATGTCGCCGCACCTCTCAACGCTGCAATCAACAATCAGAGCCTAATCATCTACTGATTCTTGCACACGGTTAAGAAATATAGATTGTTTTAATTGGTGAAAATGGCACACCAGTGGCGGCGGCGGCTGTGACAGTGACAATGTCTCCAGGTGTCCTGACGTTCACGGCAGAGCCAACCACAGCCTCCAAATGCTCACGCTCAGCACCCATGGACTCCGCAGCCTCAACGCATTGTGCGGCAACAAGAGTTGCCGCGGACGCCACAGCCATGTCGGTTCGGGCTGCACGGTCATCCTTGCCAGATCCAGAGGCAGCAGCAGTCGCCGCTGCCACGGCCGCGACCGCAGCAGCGACGGCCGCAACCGAAACAGCGGCATGAACTTGTGCATTGTGCGCCCGCGTCTCTTCTTTCTTCTTCTCCTTCCTGTCCTTGAGCCACCGTCCAACTGTCTTGTTGCTCGCCCGATACGCCTGTGGCTTTGGCGTGCTCACTGCTCTGCAGTACTGCATGGTTTCAAAGCAGACTAATTAGGAGATGACAAAGTTATCCAAAATTCTGTGGTTGTGTTTCTATTACATGACTGATGCAGTAAATCAAACAAAGAGTAGGGAGTCCAATCGGTAGGAAGATACTATTAGTTATAGATTCCTCACAGTTAAAGTGCTGTTGTGAATTGAAACAAGGCCACAACGGGGCCCTGAAGTGACGGAACGGTTTCAATTTTCACCTGCGGGTCCGAAACTCGCAGTACTGATGATCGTTCAGGAAAGGCACACTCTATCAGCCAGTACTATAAGTCACGGTTCCAATTTTCATCAGCCAGCACTAAACCGTTTATCCTCAAGATTTGGATATGTTGAAAGGTAAAGCCCGCCAATATTCCATTCTATCCGGTAGTAGTAGTAAACAATGTTTATTTGTCAGAATAGATAATCGACACAATCATGAAGCAGTGGAGGGCAATGTTAGCCATAGATCAGCTAAAGAGAACACCATTACAGTAGATTAGAAAGCCTGAAGGAATAACACTCGATTAGGGGACCAAAAAGGCGCAGCGAGCCTCATGATGCGGGAACGGTACGGACTGCATGCCAATGCCTGCAAGCCTGCTCCTTTTAGCCCAGAGAGAGAGAGAGAGAGAGAGAGAGATGGGCAGAGAGCGAGTGACATGGGCAGTCTGGACATGTTGCAGTGTTTGCTTGCACAAGCAGGAGACAAGAGGCCAGGGACAAGCACTGAGACGGCTGCGGGAATCAAAGCTTCTTTACTAGCCGAGCAAATAAGAAAAACCGTCGTATCATAGCTCTGCTGTTCTACTATACAGAGAGCTAGAGAAAATTATCAGCACATCAGAATATTGGTTAGGGTACTGTAGAACTGTGATTACCTTAGGTGGAATTACCAGTGTGCCCTGTGTGTATGCATGGCTTTCCTATCCTAATCAGATCTTTGACCTTGACATCTCATAAGGCTTTGTCTTTCTTGGGATCTGGGGCATGTGGAACAACAGTGCCGTGGGGCATTCTAGGGCCATTTCCTCCTTAAAAACCAAAACTTGGGGGAAACATGCTAACAGAGGCATTTCACATTCCTTCATTAAATTAGCTAATAAAAGTTTTTTTTCCAAGTTCTAGATCTAGCATTTGCCAAGTGAGACAGGGCCATTTTTGACCAAATGGTCTGTGTGGAAGGAAATTGTACTTGCACCTAACTGACCAAACATGTTAGCATATAGATATCATAATCCAGCACCTGGCTGTGTATTATTTGCAAAACCATCGTGTTACTGGTAGAATTTTGAAGAAACATGCTGAGAACGGTCTCAAGAAATGGAATAAACAATTATTGGTGCAGAAGACAGAAGAGAGTGACATCCAACTACTCGGACAGTGATATATGTACAAAAAAAAAATGAATGAAACAGGCATGAAGAAGAAGAGCAAGGAAGACAGGGAAAGGGCTAAAGGAGCCACTTTTCTTGACAGATTGGCACAATGATCCTACATTTAGGAGAAAAGGATAATTACTCCAATCAAGAAGATGCCATACATCTATCCTACAGAATTCTGGACATAACACTAAAGAATCCAGTTGTTCAATCATACTCACGTGAGCAGAGTGCTAATGAATTTGTAGATACAAATTTCATATACTAGTAACTTGATATCAGTGTTCCTGGGGATAAATAGACAGCAATTATTTGTTCAAAGATCAGGTACAGTTTCGTTCAACAAGAACGTACGTCCTCTTCGTGTGATCAGGATAGAGACCTCAAACTGCAATGCAGGAGTTGTCGGTGGGGAGACGGAAAGAGACATGTCCATGACAAGAGATTATACACAACGGGCACCGGGATGTAGAGTTGAGTGAGAAAGCAAAACGGATTGGGCCGAAACAAAAGCTGTGGCCGGTGGAGGTAAAAAGCGAAGGTTTACGAGTCAGGAATTTTATTGGAAGCAGAGAAAGGCATGCCTACGAGCTCTTTGTCTGGCTTTGTTTTTTGTTCTCTCTCTCTCTAGAAATTTAGTGCACAGGGAAGGCTGCAAGACTGGTCTCCTCCCTTGGACGAATGATGCTTGCGACCTCGGCTGTGCTTTTACCACAGCGAAGTTCACACTGCCATTTTTTACGGGAATGTTAGGCCGTCTATCATATTAATCTTCAGAAAGTTCTGCGAACTTATTTTTTGTAATGTTTACTCGTATCTTTGAACACTTCTACAGAGTAAAATTATTACTACTGCTAAGAAAATTCCCAATATACTACCGAGAAAGAGCTAAATAGTAGTGAAAGAAGTATTTTCACGACATAGTTAGCTAAACAGAGGTTATTTCCGAGAAAATTTATATGGCCTGTTATAGAAAATACACTAATGTTAAACTATACAAAAAAGATCTACCCAAAAAGCGTCAAATATCAATTCCACCCAAACAGTAATCAGAGGTGTAAAGAATCCCACATCAAACATAAACAGTGCGTCCACCAGCCGGTCAGTAAAAGCAGTGCCTTGATTCTATCTGTGCCCTGATTATTTTAACACTTGGCTAATCTAATGGCTTCTAGTACTAATCAACGTTCAACACCGAATGAGCCAAAGAAATCCTACTAGAAACTGCAGTACCAGTGCCAGTTCAGTACAATTCAGGGCATTAAAAAATTGAAGCGAAGGACTGGTATCTCGGAGGTGCAACAAGTAGGAACAAGAAGGTGACAAGCACGAACCTTTGTGTCATCGATCTCCGGCGAGACTGGCGGGCTGTCGGAAAGGGAGCCGCCGCCGTTGAGAGGGCCGCTGCTGTGCGAGAGCCGGCCGGAGGTGAGCGGCGCCACTTCCTGCTGCAGGTTGCAACCGAACGGGCATGTTTCAAACATTAAGATCAATTAAGCAGTACGCATCTTGCTGTTCCAGGGGTCAGAGAAAGCCACGAAAGTTGACGAGTGAAATTTGTTTCGTCTGAAAGTTACTGCATGACGACGAGGGATGACGAGTTGATGGAACTGGACTAGAGTCCTGATCATTAATTGCAAGCTCGGTAATTAACCAAAAAAGCTGAGGATTGAACTCGTTTTTCGCCCTTGGGAGAAAAATCTCAGCTTTGGCAGTTTCTTCTTGTCCCAACATGGGGTCAAACCGTCAAAGGGAAAAACAGAGGAAAAGGAACTGATTGCAGTTCAATCAGCAAATTATAGTGACAGTTTGGAAGAAGATCCAACAATTGAAGCTACAAAGGACAAATTTTGAGGGACAGAAAAGGAGGAACCAACACATCTGCAGTATAATGCAACCACGAAAAAAGAACAGAAATTCACAGTAAAAAAGGACAGAAGCCCGCATCTGTGAGGAGTCCAGATTTTAGTACGAACAGAAGTGAATTCTTCGCACACATTGAAAAGATCGAATTTCTAATAGAACGAACTGTGATTTGGAGAAACAGAAAAAAGTAACATAACGGAAGATGGAAGAGGGAGGAAGAAGAGGCTCACCGATTGCGCGAGGATCCGTTCCATGATGAGCTGCGACGTGGCGGCGGACGCGAAGGAGAAGGAGCTCCCCACGGCGGCCGCGCAGCTGGCGGACGGGAAGGCGCCTCCGTCGTCGAGCTCGCACGCGGCGTCCTCGGCTATGGGGCTGGCGAGCGCGGCCGACGGCGGCGTCGG
>BCLH01000329.1:178138-193140 GCA_001602315.1 Zoysia pacifica | reverse complement strand
TGCATTATATTAGCGTTATACCAATTTGGATCTTTGAGAGCAACACGATAGGAATTAGGAATGGGAGAAATAGAGGACGTGGCAGCAAGATTAAATTTTTGTTTGGGCTGAAAAATCCCATCTTTGACTCGAGTTTGCATAGGATGTGTATTGGTGATCTAATCAGAAGAGGTTAACGGTGAAGAATTGGTGTTTGTGTGTGCAGAAGAAGGTGTGAGCGTAGCAGAATTCGCTGGGCGACGGCGGCGGCGGGGGGGGGGGGGGGGGGGGGGGGGGGGGGGACGGGCGCGTGACAGCTGGAGAGCGTGGAGTGGGGCAGGCGAAATCGGCGCGGGGATCAGCGATGTCCGAGGTTCATGCGACAGGAGCGACTGGGACAGGCACGAGTTTCGGAGATGATGGCATTGGATCCGGTGTGGAGGGTGATGGTGTGGGTGGATCTGTGATGCGAGAAAAAGGAAAAATTGCCTCATCAAATATCACATGCCTGGAGACAATAATTTTCTTAGTGTCAAGAGTAAGACACCTGTAACCCTTATGGTTATCTGGATAACGCAAGAACACACGGTGTAGAACGCAAAGAGAGTTTATTAGGGGCAATGGCAGTGATATTTGGATAGCACAAACACCCAAAAACCCTAAGATGATCATATTGAGATGGCTCGCGAAAAAGTGCTTGATAAGGCGTGAGAAGAGAGAGAGGTTTACAGGGGACGCCTGTTTAGCAGATAAGTAGCTGTACTGAGAGCCTCGACCCAGTATGTCGATGGCATATGCGCTTGGAAAAGAATGGTGCGAACAATATCATTGAGAGAGCGAATGCAACGTTCAGCGCGACCGTTTTGTGGGGAAGTATATGGGCAAGAAAAGCGAAAAGTAACGCCGTGTGATGACAGGATGTGCCACAGAATTTGATTGTCAAATTCCTTCCCATTATCGCATTGAACGCACAGAATAGACAGATGAAATTGGTTGAGAACAAAGGCATAAAAATTCATCAAAACAGTGGCCGTTTCAGACTTGTGACGCAATGGAAAAGTCCATGTATAATGCGAGAAATCATCATGAACCAGTAGATAATATTGATAGCCAGATAAACTCGCAATAAGTGAAGTCCAAAGATCACAATGTATAATTTGAAAAGGAAAATAAGAAACATGATGCGAAGTAGGAAAAGGAAGTCTAGTGTGTTTGCCCAACTGGCATGCGTCACACACACTATGACAATTCTTATTTGCATCACAAGGTAAAAACTCTTTTAAAGCAGTGATAGAGTGACGGCCAGGATGCCCGAGTCGACGATGCCAGAGGTCCGAAGAGGTCGAGCAGGCTGCCAATGCCACAGGAACTTTATTCAAGCCAGAGTCAACGAGAGGGTAGAGATCACCATCACTGTTTGATCTAAGAATTTCTCTCCGAGTGTAGAGATCCTTCACGGAAAAGCCAAAGGGATCAAATTCCACAGTACAAGAGTTATCACGAGTAAACTTACGTACCGAGACCAGATTCTTAATGAAATTAGGTGTATGCAAAACATCAGATAGGCGAAAAAAGAAAATTAGATGTGGAAAAAGAAGTGTCACCAGTGCCCAAAATAGGCATCAAAGATCCATTGCCAACAATAATATTAGAGGAATTAGGCAAAGACGAAGCGCGATAAGTGGGCAAGTTACCGTTGTCGCTGGTCATGTGAGAAGTGGCAGCCGTGTCCATGTACCAGTCAGAGGACGGTTGCTGCACGGTGGCCGCATGAAGTGAGTTGATGAAGCTATCCGTGTTGGAAGCAGGAGCAGCAGGGGCAACCGGCGGTGGTGGTTGCTGGAGCATGGTGTAGGCCTGTCCAGGAACAGGAGGAGGAGGTCTCACACCCAGAACGTCGGGTCTAGAGGAGCCGGTCCAGAGTGCACGCCAGGGTCCACCCCAGGGTGCATAGAGCGGCAGCCACTGAGGGTTACCATGAGAGTGCTGAGGAGCACGGCCACCGTTACGACCGCCACCTTTGTTGCGCCCGCCACGACCACCACAATTTCCACGACCGCGTCCACGATCATTGGTGGTGAAGGTGATGCGATCTTCAGAGTCGGAGCGGGGCAGAGGCACAAGTGCGATCGGAGTCGACGAAGATCCAGCAGCAGTGAGTGCCGCCTCAGTGGCCATCCTGATGCTGTTCTTCTGGGATTCTTCCTCGGCGATCAAACACTCGCGTGCCTGAAAGAAGGTGAGAAAACTCGGCAGAAGAGGAAGAATCGTCTTCAGAACGGCGAACTTTGGATTGAGACCACGGATCATCTGATGGACAAGAGTGCATTCGGCAACTGGTTGATCGCAGTCAGCAAGCGCATTGGCAAGAGTCTGCAATTTTTGACAATAATCGGAGGCAGACAATTCACCTTGGCTGAGCGCATGGAACTCAGCTTCGAGATGAACCGCACGGCTTGGTTTGTTGGTGAAGATATTCTAGAGAAAGGTCCAGATGCTGTGTGCAGTGGGATCGACCTTGTCCATCGTCATTTCATAGAGTTCTTCAGAGATGGTGCTATAGATCCACTGGAGAACAGTGATGTCCTGCTGAAGCCAGTCAGCGTCGACAGAAGTAGATGCAGTAGTGAGAACATGAGGCTGCAGGTGGAAGCGACCGAGGACAAGAAGGAACAGGCGGCGTCATTTGGTGTAGTTGTGTGCCTTGAGATCAAGTGTGTAAGGCACCATGGCTTTGATGTTGACGCTGTAGATTGCCTGAGAGAGAGGAGTCTGTGGCGGTGGGATAGTGCCGGAAACTGTGGAGGTGACCGCTGACGAGGAGGTAGAGCCGGTGACAGAAGCAGTGGAGGTGGGAGTCGCACTCATAACGACAAAAATCTGATCACAAGCTAACTGATACCATGTAAGTTCAGGCACTGCTTTGTATTGATTCATGTGTGGCTTATATAGCCGGTACAAAGACGCAGGGGATGGCCATGTGTTCGTGAAGCAACTGAATTACAAGTAGTGCCTTGAGAATAGCCTACAATGAAGGCTGTCCAGTGCCTTGGCCAGCCGTTGAGAGAGTGCGCGTCATGGCATGAGACTTGGGCGTCAGACGCAACTTCAGCAGCAAAGAATGCACGTCTAACATACACAACCAAGTGGAAAATTCATAACAAATTTGGTGTATAAGCACCTAACAAGAGAAGAACATGGTGGCATGGCGCAATGCTTTGCAGCCACCTCAGAGAGAGAGAGAGAGAGATGACCTTCCATCCCTCGCTCATGCAGTTCAGCTGCCGCCTGCTGCGAGAGACCTCAACTGTCTGCTCATCGCCGGGCCGCCTGATGCATGCCATCAGATCACTGGGCAGTCTGCTCCCCACCTCACTGCCCTAGCCTCTGGAGACCCTGTGCGTGCACATGAGAGAGAGAGAGATGAGCCGCCGCCACCTCCTTGTAAGTTATCATATGAGTCTAAGACAAACTCTGTACTTCTTCACAAGTTATCGGAATTAGCTCTCTGTTGAATTCACCATAATTAGCACCAGGCCCAGACAAAGTGAAGTGGAGCTTCGCCACAAGTGGCAAATTCATATTTTTTATATAAAGGAACAAGGTTCCAGCCTCTACATCATTTGGGTGATGTACATAACCAAGTGAAAAAGTCATAACAAATTTGGTGTATAAGCACCTAACAAGATAAGAACATGGTGGCATGGTGCTTCAAACTTAAATCTATGGAAAGCAAAAGTTCTTCATCAGAAGATAAAAGTTTATTCTTCCATGTATATAATAAACTACACAAAGGAACATATGATGATAACAAATTGGCCAGGTGACCAATCTTGAAACAGTAGATCAATCGTCTACTCTTTGAGTGTTATGTCAAAGCGATTTGGGTGCTCAGGCGCAATGCTTTGCAGCAATAACGAGACCCAATAGGAATATGATTCTTGGAGGGCAGAAAAGTTTATCTACTCCATTTAAAATTTTATTGTTGCAACAAAAGATTAGTTTAAGGAACTAAAATTGTTGTTCTTACGATAATAATGTAAGAACAGGAGGATTAATAGATTTAGCTCGCTTCATAAGGCAATCAGGAAGGATAGAAATATATGAAGGTCTCCTGTATTGAATTTACATGCACAAGGTTCCAATCATGAATAATCAGTGGCACATGCAAGCATGCTGTTAATTAGTTCTTTTAGTCTTGCACTCTTGTTAAATAACACTAGGTTTCTTGACAAAAGTGTTATATGTGAGTGTTGTCCATATCTTGACATGTAACATATGCATATTCAACCATTTCTGAGAGCGAAGAAACCTCCTGCCATTTAGTAACTCACATCGACCAGATAAAAGCGATAACACAATCACAAACAAATTTTATTCATATCTTGGTGATCACATAGTACAAATAGATGTCGTTATTACAAGGGATAACAAGCTAGCAGGACGCTGACCAGCACATGACACACGAATAACTAGCCAAGGAACACAAGTAAGATACACAACAAACAGGGTAACCAGGATCACATGTATGCCTGTGTATGAAGATCTGTCATATATATTGAAGGTCCTGCAGCTTAGCTGATGCAGCTCAGTAGCCAGGCTTGCCGGGCCAGTGCTCGTGCTCCTTCTTGGGTGGGTATGGGTGCTTCTTCGGTGGCTCGTAGTGGTGATCCTTCTTGGGAGGATAGTGATGGTCCTTCTTGGGCGGGTAGTGTGGATAATCCTTCTTAGGTGGGTAGTGTGGATAATCCTTCTTGGGCGGGTAGTGGTGCTTCTTCGGTGGGTAGTAGGGGTCCTTGGGCTTGTAGTCGTCCGCGGCAACTGTGGCGATCATGGCTAGGACAAGGAGGAGAGCCACCAGCAGCGGCATCACCAAGCCGCACTTTGCCATCTCTCAAGCTTACTCACTAAGAGATTGCCGGTGTTTAGATGCTCTCTCTGTTGGTTTGTGTGGTGAAGGGTCAGGGACAGGAGAGGGTATTTATAGCAGTGCGCCAACATGTGCCTGCTAAATGGTCTTCGGTGACTTAGTAAACTAATTTAACTACTCACAGAGAACATAAAACATAGCCTCTGTCGAAAGATTTGTGACCTCGTCATGCCGGATCCTCACTAGGATATATTTAAGTACTGCTAATTAAACTTTTGTGTGTCTGGTGATGAGGATTGCGTTATGGTGCAGCATTCGTAGTTCATCTTTTCCATGTCCAACACGGTCATGAAGGCAGGCGACTCGTACCAGACAATTGCAATATGCATACTGCTCTATCTCTTTCTTGTTACTTTATGTTTTTACTTTTTAATCTCATTAACGATGTATTTGTAACTATGACTATGTTGTCACCAAACACTAGCAAACCCAGTAATAGAAGGCCGGCAACTAATCGTAGCAGATAAGGCCGGCAACAAGATTTTGTTGTATTTTATCTGATATCCTTTTTGACTTTTTGTACGTCCATGATGTAATAGTGACCGTTCAACAATGGTTTAGCTCAACGTACACTTCTAGCTAAACTAGCAAAAGGGTAAAAAGAACTGTAAGTTACTGTTCACATGAACCATTTGCTGTTCAGCGGCTGTCCAATATTTAGGCCAGTCAGTTTGACAACGGTTTACCTCAAACTGCATAGGAAATTTAATGCCCCTGATTATAATTGTTATTTGTTATAATTTCATATTAAGCTAATTAAATAGGTCACTAAGAACTACTGCAGCATGATAGCAATGCAAAATAATTGTTCAGAATGGCGAGCAAAAAGTTGGAAACTATTGCGCTTGAATTGTTCACTAGCTTCTCATGGTTGGAAATTTAATAGCCTTTGTTAATCTTAAGCTGCTTTCTTCATTTAGTCACCCCTAGCCATGGAGCTGAGGCGGGAATGATCATTTTCTAAAAAACTACGAACTACTAGCAAATCTCTAACAAAATATTTAGTTTTCTGTGCAAACATGAAAGATTTATTAATGTTTCTCTTCACTGCCATGAATAAAGTTCTTTTTACCCAAGTATGCGGTAGATTTAGTAGCATGAAAGATTTATCAACGTTCCACTGTCCCATTTTCCCCGTATGAGCAACTGCACCCGATTCTCAGAAAGATGAACTCGGTGGCTTGTGCTCCCAGGCAATGTCTTCGTCCATGTCCTCGTGGTCATCTCTGACATCTCTTTACTGCCATGAATAAAGTTCTTTTTACCCAAGTATGCGGTAGATTTAGTAGCATGAAAGATTTATCAACGTTCCACTGTCCCATTTTCCCCGTATGAGCAACTGCACCCGATTCTCAGAAAGATGAACTCGGTGGCTTGTGCTCCCAGGCAATGTCTTCGTCCATGTCCTCGTGGTCATCTCTGACAGAGGATGTATGTAGCGCTAAGGGCTAGGCCTGGGAGCAGGTGTCCTTGGTACCGAAGTCATGATGTGGATTCAGTACATACACTTTCCGCGTCCGTACCACGATTAGGAAGAAGTCAGCAGACGCTAGCCTTGTCACTAACTAATCGCCATCGTCGTGACCGGATCAAATACTATAGTAGATTGCTATCAAGAAGGATTGGCTGGTAAAATGATGACTTGGTTCCAGGTTAGACCGCTGTCACTCATGTTATAATTTGGTCCAATTGCTTTCCAAGCGGCCCAGTGTATTTGTTCCGCCTTACATAGGTGCTTGCATCAACTGAACACATCACATATCGACATTAGCAAGCATAAGGTTATAATATCCATGGCATCAACCACTAGCTAATACAGTAAGTCAGAAACCTAGTTAGCAATAGCAGCGTAACAACTCCGTACAAAGATTGTCCCCAACAACCCCCCCCCCCCACCACCTAGACGATCTTGTACGATCCTTTTTTTTTCAAAAAGAAAATCATGTTCCAAGGATATGGATACCTGCGAGCAGAGAAACTCGACATGGATTTCATTGTTGTTTCTTGATACAACAAGCTTGGAACACTGAATTTGCACGCTCATAATGTAGTTGTTGTTCGTATATTATACACACGAATACTCATATATGAATCAGAGTACATGTAAAAAAAGAGATTCAATTGATTGATATATCGTGATATTGATGGAAACAAAATTATTCACACCGCCCTCTCTCCTCTCCAACTAAAAATCATTTTTAATCACATGTGATGTCCCACAAACGAATACGCCGATTTGCGATGTCCTCTAGACAAAATCAATTCAAATGGTCTGTGTCAGACCAAATCACACACGAACCATGTCCTATAGACAAATCCCTCTACAATTTAGTTAGAGACTCAACCTCATGAGGGTCATGCATGTTTCACCATATGGCATAGCCTAACGCACTGAATGTAGCGCAATTTGCATTCACAAGATATACAATATATTTTTAGTGAGTGACATGGAAAACTTTCATTTGGGTCACATGAACGGAAAAGAATAGGAGAAATTGACGAAGGGAAGAGATATATGGGAGTGCAGCGCTATAATCTGGTCAGAGTGCACAATAAAAATTGGCTTTTGGAACATAAAAAGTGAAATACATGCATGGGACCGACTCCAAATTTAAATCAAAGAATTTTGAAGTATGAATAGTCATTACTTCACAAGCAATCATCTCAAGTGATTCAAAGTCAATGATCAAGTCATAACCCCTGCAAAATTTTGGTTAGAAATAACCTAGGTTTATCTCAACCAGAGCGAAGAACATTATCCAACTGCCAAGAGAGAGTAGGAGCATGAGGCAATGACGCTGGATGTCATGGGCCGAGAAGCATGCAGTAGTAATCACCGAGTCCATGCTGACCTTGTGCGCATGCCACTGACTTCTTCTCTCTGACTTTTTCTGTAGTTATCATAAATTATTGTAGTTATCATCTATATTTATGTTAGTGATAGAAAAATTTTTGTGAACTTGTTATCCGTCTCGGTGTTCACCAATGCTCTACAAAATTTCTAGATCCGCCATAATTGCCGGCAATGGCATATATGGTAATAACATGTGTGGGCAATGGCGCCGTGCTGCCGTGCCATGCAGGTGACTCCTAAACCATGTCCATCTTGAGTGAATGGCAAAATTCGTTTCCTGTATTTTCAGGACGTTCATCCTGAAAGCTGTTGAATTTATCATGAAGCTCTAAGAACTATTTCTCCAACTAACACCGATGCCCGTGCTAACGCTAAGGTTGAAAAAAAAATTAAATTAAAAATTAATATATTAATATTAAAATTTGAAGTTTCTCATTTTTCACCACAAAAGTTTAAATACAAATTAATCATGCAAATATACTTTCTTTGTGTTGTTTTCACTGGACGAACCGAAACGAATTTGTTTTGTTTACCAATAATTTTTTTTAATCTCATATATTTGTTCCAAATAGTTATATTTTATTTTTCAACAATTATCTTTGAATCTTATATATTCATTCTGAATAGTTGTATTTTGTTAACTAACTATAATACGTGTGAGCCTAAGATATTAATCTAGAAAAATAAAATATAAATATTAAAAATTTGATAATATAATATTAATATTACAGAGCCAATCAGTGATCTGTAATGGAGCGAGCTGCTGCGCCTGGCGTTCACCGTCGTGGGCTGCAGATCAAGGTCCGTTCGATCTCCCAGCAGCGATCAAGGTCGGAGCTGCAGATCGGCCCGCTGCGAACCGGCTGCAAGGATTTATTTTTTTTTATTTCGTCGGGTACACTTAAACAGAAATTTTTTTTATGTTACAACAACTTTCAATTTTCATCTGTTAGCCAGATACAATCATGGTTCACAAAACCCTCGAAAACTACGGTAAACCGCGGTTTTTGACCAAACCACTGCGGTTCGGTTTTTACGGTTGATCGGTTTTCGTTTTAAAAATTTTAAAAAAAATTGAAAAATTTGAAAATTCGAAAACCGCTCAAACCGAGTGGTTTACCGCAAAAACCGTTGAAAAACCACTCAAACTGATTTGATTTCAAATTCAAAAACGGTAAACCGTAAAAACCGTTTGATTTTCTCTCAAAAATTTGATTTTTGAATTTGTTCAGTTTTTGTAACGGTTTTCGCGGTTTTTGCGATTTTCGTTAAATCGCTCTCGAGCGGTTTCCGTGGCTCAAACCGTTTTTGAAACCTTGGATACAATTAAACAATCTAAAGATGAATTTGTATTTTTTTAATAAAAAATGGTTTTGTGGGCATAAGAAGTGGGAGAGTCAGGAGGTTAACGGTTAGATTTGTAAAAGCCGTCTGAGACTGTTGAATTTGTAAAAAACGATAATTTTAAATGTATTTTTTATGTGCATGTAGTTTGAAGATGTTTTGTTGGGTCTACATAGAAACGAAAAATTGTGTTTTTTAAGAGTAGAGATTGTGAATTTCTTTTAAAAAAATTTCTGAAGGTTTTTGTTTTGTGAATCTGAGCGTAGCTCAGATGGTTTTTTTAATGCGGCACTTAGTCGCTGCCTTCGCTGGAGGTGGGTGCAGGACCGGGGATCGAAGGAGCCGGCTCAACGCTCACTGCGCTTTTTGCCACCAGGCCAGATGCCCATCCGTACGTAGCTTAGATGGTTAAATTCATTATGGTAAATACCCACACATAGTTCAAATCCCACAATTAGGACATATTTTGCATTACGGTTATTCTTTCAATGAGTAACAATGTCCACTGATTGTAGGTGTTTTTGCACCTTACTGTTTATCAGTAGAGTTGTCCTGATGAAAACATGAGAAAATTTGAAAAAGAGAGAGAGAAAATAGATCAAAATATTTTTTTAAAAAAAAAGAAGCGAAATATAAAAAGGAATAAATGGGGCTGTTTTGTTGTTCTTATTGGTGTCTTAGATTTGTTCAGAAATCTTTTACATATCTTTATGTTGTTCTTTCAACAAACAATACGAATTCTCTCTAGCATCCAAGCCGAGCAAATCCTATGATTGGACTTGCAAACTGTACACCTTTCCACCGCTTAATGATAGCTTTATTGCGATAGCACCTTTTTTAAGAGCATTTTGAACAGCTACCTATAATAGGTACTCGTAAAAGGTAGTTTTAGGAGGTGCAACAAAACTATTAGAAAAAAAATCGAGACCTTGCTCCAACAATCCCCAATAATCCTGCGTAAAAGATTTTTTTACTTGGACATGTCAGCAATCGGTCCTCCCAATCCCTTCTGCCGTGAGGAATCCACCTCCATACCGCAAAGACCATAGGGAAAAATTTTAATTCTTGCCCCTCAATACGGAAGACTTTAGTCCCTGCCCCTCAATTAAATTTATTTACCTCTTCAGAACATACCCTTTATTCAATTGAGCAAGCAAGTGAATATTTATGGTGTTGAGCAAGCCAGTGAATATTTAGGGTCAACCAGTGGTGGTGATAATATTTAGGGCCATGTATGGATCTTCCATACCTGGTTACTTTGTATGCAACATAGTATGTGCACAGCTGTCAAGTTGCTACCTCTGCAATCAGGAATCTGTAGGCAGATTAATGAGAAAATAATAGCTTAATTGCAAATCCCAGCCCAGATCATACCTTCAGTTTGATTTTCCACCCCCGTGCACATGTGCATTGCCAACTGATTAAATTATCTTGCCAGCATGGATGCAACCAGCCTTTACAGTATAGGTAGCCAACGAGCCAGGCCCAAGCCTGGTGGGGCTCGAGCTGGCTCTGAGGCAGCCCGGCACAGCTTGGATAACTGGTCGGGTTGAGCTGTGCTAGTTCACGGACTGGCTCACTAGACTTGGGCATGGCTCACCTATTGTTACACGGGTCATGCCATGCCATGTCGTCAGCCTGTAGGACAGTGATAGACCACCTCGCCTCGAAGCTTAAAAAAAATAAAAATATATATTTTTGAAAATTTACTAAAAACTAATTATGAAACATTTAAAATCTTAAATTTTAAATATAAATAAATCAAATTATATATTTTAATTAAATATCAAATTAAAGTTTGACGGACCTATCGAACTGGGTCAGACCTAATAGGCTACATGGGTCTTATACCGTTTCTAGTGCCGTGGTTAGACTTGGCTCAGTGGGCATAAGATTAGGCTCAGGCTCAGTTTATGTCATGTTTTGAGCCGGCTCTGTCCATCATGTTAAGCTGTATTAAGCTATTTTAAAATAATTAAGCCTCATACTGGCTCATTTGCCCCAGCCCACTTAACTAGATATACTCTACTGTCAGCAGAGTTGGACCGGGCTCAAGCCACCCCTCGACTAGGTTGGGGAATGGAGGCGGCAGCCCAAACGACGAAGACTGGAGGTGCCGACCCGCGCGACGGTGGACACGTGCGTGGCAGCAGAAGCCTGCTCGTATGGCAGCGACGGGCGCACGCTGCCAACCTAGGACACAACTGCTTCAGCGCGCGAAAAACAGGGAGAGGGAGGCGACTTCAACGCTCGAAGAACAAGCGGTAAGTCCTGCGCTCATGTGTCCTTTCAAAAATGGTCCAAAAAAGGTTAATTTCAGTGAGACTGGAGAAACTCACCAGAACGCATCGCGTAGCAGCAGACAGTCAACTGCTCCCTGCATTCTAGAACATAAACATAGAAAACATTTCTATGTTTGATCAAAGTTTAACTTTGATCATTAAAAAAGAATTGATGATGAGATTATGAAATTCTGCTTCTAATTACTTTATTCACTACAAGAAATATGTTAATCTGTGACATATTCATTGTGACAAATCACAAATCCAGAAATCATCATTAATTAGGCAGCAGCCCCTTACTCAGTGACGCTTTCTAAAATTCGTCACAATTTGAGTACTAATCAGTGATGTTTTAAAAAAATATCATAGATTGTCTGGTAATCTATGACGTTTTAAAATTTTCATCACGAATCAGCTATAAGTCATGACAGTTTAAAATTTTCGTCACAAATAATTTAAACACCTTAGCGCGGGTTCGTAGGAATCCAATCCACGGAGGCATTTTAAATCTCTCCAGTCTCGTCCTCTTTCTTCGTTTCTTATCTCTCCGCTCTCTCTCTCCTCCCATTCTTGGCAGGCCTCCGCGATGGCAGTGCAGAGGCGGACATGGTGGCAGGCAGCGGCGTTGACGAGGGGGTGATGGACATATTATTGAAAGATATGAGCAAAAATGGAACACATGAATTTCAAATTTAAATCACTTTCAATAAACAAGCTTATTCCACTAACCAAACCTTATACTCCCTCTGTTTTTAAATTGATGTCGCCGTTAACTTTTACAATTAATATTGACAATTCATTTTATTCAAAATATTTGTTCGAATATATAAAATTTTAAGTTGTGATTCAAATATCTCTAATGATAAATCAAATTATATCAAAATATATAACATTTATCAAAACTTTTTGAATAAAACGAATGGTCAAAGTTGAATTTAGATGTCAATGACGACATCAATTAGAATCTCACAATCTGTTGTTTTGTACCTTTTGTCAGATTTTCCCACACAACACACCATCTCTAGTGCACAAATCTCATATGCTACTACCTCCGTCTTTAAATTTTTGACACTTTTAACTTTAAGACTCTATGTTTGACTATTCATTTGATTCAATTTTTTTTAAAAAAACATTGAAAGCAAATTAATCATGTTTAAAGTATCTCTTATAATAAAACTAATTACAACAAAATAAATAATAATTTTTCAAATTTTTTGAATAAGATGAAAAATCAAATATAAAATTTAAAAGTCAAAAGTGATAACAATTTAGGGACGGAGGTAGTACTTGTTTGTTATAGCTTTTGTATCATAATTTTTTACATAGCTTTTCCATTCATTCTCATAGTCTGTGATGGAAATAAACATGCCCTAAATCCCAAGGGTTAGGTGGTATTCCACCACAAATCAGCCTTCGCGGTTGAAAATCAAACCGAAGGTGAGATATGAAGTGATTTGCAATTAAACCAAAAATAAATTTACAACCCTTGTAATTAATGTGTAATGTTTATAAATACATGTGTGTTGAGCCAAGACATATGTATCCCCTCCGTCCATTTTAATAATAACATTAGAAGCTTTTACATGCTACTATTAATGAATAGAGAGCGTATTAAGTTGTTTGAATCTGATAACTGCAGCGGTTAATGCGTCAACATTTTAGATGTGTTAATTGAAATGTTGAAACAACACTGGTATTTAATTGAGGCCGTTAATGGGCCAAACTGGGCTTGGTTAAATTTATTAGGATATTGGGTGTTGGTGAAAACAAAAATAAAATGCGCAAGGTGCTGTACACATATTTGTTCAGAGGAACCATATATTTTATTAATCACTACTGTTACAAAATACATAATTTCGAAATGACTTTGTCTTCTTATGTCTTCTACGTCGATGCATAAGAAAAGATCTATCTTGAGAGATTGCATAGTTTGTTGATTCTTGGTACCACGCAGGGCTCACCCGATTAATTACATTTGCAGAGCGAGTATATGTAAAACCTCGAATTAAGCTACGCACACTGATCGTTTCTTCCTATAGAGTGCTGCTTGTCCTCAATATACAATACATGTATTATTGAATCCAATTACAACAATGCCATCAATAAATCGAGTGCAAATGGAATACGTTGATCCACTGGCACTACCATAGATTGACCCAAAGGAGACATGCACTATCATTAGCAACACCACACAAAAAACTGTCGCTAATAGTATATCATAGATGGGCATTTGATAGCCGTCGATAACATCAGAGACAACTATTTAAACAACCATATTTGATGTGTTTAGATCAGTGAAGGCTGGCTAACAACCATCACTAATGTTGAAACATCATGATGCATAAGTTTATTCATCTATTAGGTGACTATCCCGATGCTACGAGTGATGTGGCATTACATCATGACCTTGCTTATTGGTGCGGGAAAAAGAATGATGTGAATCTAATTTAGCAAAACTTTGAGACTGGGCAAAATAGACTTAATGAACAAGACCAGGGTGGGCGAGTATAAGAAAGATTTAGGTCTAAGTTCTATGTGAAGCACTATTAATGTATGTGTAAATTAAGCTATTAATAGAAGAAATCATGTACATATGCGATCCTAAACACGGTCTATGTCAATATATGTTCTTCTGCCTGTGTATGAAATCTGTTATTTGCATTTGAGTTGTGTTATTTTGATATTTTATATGTAAATATATGAATATTTAAATAAATGACAAAAGTATCAATTTTTGTGACATCACATAACGCGACACCGATAATCTCGAAAACAGTGTCAGCAACTTGATGTCATAATAAATTACTTGACTATCCAGTTAACAATATCGTTAAAATTGATATTGCAGAGAGGATACTGTTGTACAAGTGTCGGTCATGCTTGCGTGGGCGACCAACATTTAGCTTAACTCATTAATTTTAGACAGATGACATCATCAGAAACGACAATGTTGTTATACCAGTGTGGGTAGCAGAATGTCACACGAACCGACACTGATATTTTGATGATCAGTGTCGGTCACATGACATCACTGTAAATGACATTGATGTTACAAAAATCAGTTTCGATCACATGATATCTGCTAGACCCGATATTGCTATTGCAGTGACTGCTGTCGGTTGTGATGACATCAGTTGACTCACATTGCACTACTAGAAACAAAAATATTCCCTATCAAAACCGTAGGGAAGGACCTTTTAATGTAGGGAATGCAGTTTCCCTACAAACTTTTGTAGGGAAAGAACCGTAGCGAAAAATTCGTCGAGAAAGCTGCAGGGAACGCGAATTTTTGTAGGGACATACTTTCCCTACGGTTTCCACTTTGTAGGGAAACTTTTTTAAAAAAATAAAAACAGCACATCTGCCTGCTCGCCCGCACGGCCGCGCTGCGTGCTCGCCGCTCCGTCACTGCATCGCCGCCCGCGGCCTTCGCCCTGCCACGCCGCCTGCTAGCTGCCCCACCACGCCGCACCTGCCTCTGCCTGACGCCGTCGCCTCGCTGCGATGCCCCTGTTCGCGGCTCCACCACGTCGCCCGTGCCTCCGTCGCGCCACTCCGCTGCGCCGCACCAGCCTCGGCCTGCCGCCGTCGCGCAGGCCACGCCGCACCGCCC
>BCLH01000329.1:165347-177851 GCA_001602315.1 Zoysia pacifica | reverse complement strand
CGCCCACTCGCCACACCGCCGCCCTGCCATCTATCTCCCCGCCGCCCTGCCATCTGAGACTGAGAGATGTGTGAGACAAGGGACTAAAGAGAGGAGGGGTGATGGTTTCCCCGCGAACGAATAAAAATCGTAGGGAAAGAAGTGTTTTACCTACGGTTTCTAATTTGAACTGAAGGGAAACTATCTTTCTCTACACTTCAAAAAAAAAATTGTAGGGAAAGAAAAAATTTTGTAGGGAAAATAGATGATTCTAGTAGTGTTGAGAAATTATTGCATTGTCGGTGGTTTACAACAGACATTGACTGTCACGGCACTGTCGTACGAGGAGTGTCTCGCACTTTAACCGATAATGCAAAACTTTATGACCTAACACTGAAAGGTCTTTTTGTAGTGGTAACAGTGTGGGTTATTGCTAGCAGAGCAAGTGTGATGACCTCTTCCTTCTCCTTGTCTGGAGGGCTCTTGTTTATACAGAGTAAATTCTAAGGTAGACCGAAATAAATATAAATCGTCTATTTGCATAAGATTTTAATAATTAAATTTCTATTTCACCTCTTAAGAGGTAAGAGGTAAAAAATCTCACATAATTATTAATTATTAAAATATCCAATTTTTTTTTAAAATTAATTAGTTATAGAAACCGATGCATTTTAAACTAACATATTTAATATTTTTCTTTATTTTTTATAAAATTCAACGGTCTAAGTTGCATTCTATCTTACCTCCTACTAGTACGTAAGAGAATAGAGATCATCTATCTTCGAATGCGGCCGTTCCCCTACTCACGATGCGGAAGGTTTGTTGATTTCGTTTCGCTAACTAATTCTCATCTGCACGTGATCACAGGTAGGCAGCCAGCAATTTGTTTTTCGTTTGTTGCATACGGAGTTGACTTTCCAGGTTCCTCTTTCACGAGAAGGCAATTTAGTTACGATTCTTGCAGGGTTGTTTTGCATGCAAAGTATTCTTTCTGTTTTTAAATTGATATCATCGCTGATTTTTAATATAAATTTTTACTATATTTCTTATTTAAAAAATTAATTCAAATATGTAAAATTTTAAATTATAATTCAAATAACTTTAATGATAAATTAAATTATAACAAAATCTACGATATTTATCAAAAATTTTAATAAAACAAGTGACCAATATTGATATTAAAAATAAATAACAATGTCAATTTAAAAATAGAAAGAGTATGTTAGTTAAGCCTGGCTCAAAGCAAAGATTGGATAACGTATGTTGAAGTTTGTTTGGAATTTCCTTGACGTGAGGATGTTGACTTTCCTTTGCATGCGTGCTTTCTGAGTTTCTGTTGCATGCGCGTTTATCTCCCCATCGGCTGGCTCTTGATACAACGGGCTACCCGTTTTATGTACGTAGCTGCTGTTGAGAGATTTGTGGAGAGGTCAACCATCTGTCTCCTAACAATAAATAGCACTTGGCCAAGGTCCAGTGTCAGATCATATCACCATGTCAATCACAGTTCCGGCGGACGCCGCGTCATCCTCACCTTGGCCAGACCTCCCTCCCGATCTCCGCGAAATCTCAAGCCACCTCCACGCCGCCGTCTGACTACATCTGCTTCCATGCCGTGTGCAAGTCCTGGCGCAACACTCTGCCGCCGCCGGCCCCGGCCGGCGTACCTGCCGTGGCTCCTTCTGCCGCACGACACCTTTGGCCATCGGAAGGCCCGCTGCGTCTTGTCCCGCAAGCCGACCCCTCGGCGCGCGGCTGCCACCGAGATACGCGTTCCAATTCGGAGATGGGTGACCAGTGTCGACGACGGCACGGCCATCGGCTGGCTCCGTGCCACTTCTGATTCCAAATCTTGGAGCGGCTCCGTTCACTACACTGTCAGCCGCTAAAAGGCCCTTTAGCGACGTATCATAGATAGAGCTACAAATCTCAGTTTTATTCTGACAAATATATATTTAATAGTTATTTGATCAAGCAAGAAATCTACAATATACAACATGCCCATAAAAAATACCAATCAACCCACTTGCTGTGAAGATAATCAACACACATCAGTAATATTTCAAGGACTCGCAGCTGTCAGGATTAAAAAAAAAGGGTGCAGATAGCAAAACATATCTAGATTTATTATTCTACATATTTATAGTGACTTGCTAGTGAAGATACATAATCAACTTACATATCAGTTCTATTGATACCTTGGGTAATTGTATAGTAGCGATGGGATAATTCCGATGCTGAATAACATATACTTGCTGCAGCAAAAAGGAGTTCCGCGCAACTTCGTGCTTGTTTTTTATTCAGAAACTTGGAGCTCCTTTATGGACTGCAAAGGAGAATGTTAGCTGCCGGTCTGCCACCTTCAGGCACAACAAGTTCTAGTCAGGAAACATTTTTTGAGAACTTTTTTTTTTCATTCTCTAGAAGCAAAACATTATTCCAACATCATAGAAGATTAGATATCTCTACAAAGGAAGGAAAAGTCACTTTTATTACTTGTTAGGCGACAAATGTACCAAAATGACAACTATATGAGATGAGATTGTAGCTGCTGACCTTACAACCTATAGTACCTTCTATATATATGCTTATTATAGCCATTATAAACTTCGGATAGCTGCTAAGTTTATTTCTCCACAGTGCACCTATGTTTTTTTCAGAAACACAAATTTCTGTTTGAGCATTGTATCCTTAAAATTCTTACCTTGAGGCTCTAAGTGGTATTTCGATGTAAGTTTCAAAGAAAGAGTGTGTGCGTGTCCTCGAATATATTATAATCTATTGCTTTCACACGAAAGGAGGCCAACTTAAGATCAGAAACATACCTAAAAGACAAGCATAGGGCGCTCATGTGTTGATATGTTGATTAGAGTGTTCATAGAACATGAGCATCGGTGTTAATGCTTTTCCACAAAAGTACAGCATAAGACCAAGTTCTGGTCAGATTAGTACAGCAAAAATCCAAAGATACAGATCTGGTGGCTGACCGTTGCTTCAATCTGCAGATTGTTGGTGATAATCAACACGAGGAACTTCCAAATTTGCCACTTGTTTATTAATAAATGTTTATAAGTGTGGCAATTTTATTTGGTTCTGAACACATCCAAAAAAGATTGGCAACTGAAATAATTTACTCAACCATACAAATCTTTACGCCCTGAAAGAAAAACTTGTTGAACCTATGAATCAACAAAACAATGATTAGAACAGTTGGTACATAGTTGAATGTAGTCTAAAAAATTCTACAAATTTCCTGCACAATAATAAAGTTCAACGTACAGTATCAACTTCTTCAAAAAGACTGGCGTTTACAGGGAGCGCAGGGGTAACAAGTCGTGTGGTAGGCGCAATGCGGTGCTGGGGCAGGGGCAAGCAAAACATTGGGGCAGGGGGCAGCGAAGCGTGGTGAGAGGCGTTGGAGCAGGGCAGCTGCTCGCCGGTGCGGGGGCGCACCACGAAGGAGGGGTCGCGCCGGGGTGCGCTGTGCCGCCGAGCAGGCCCAGGAGGGGTCGTGCTGCACTTCCACGCAGGGCCCTGCTGCGCCGCCGAGAAGGCCGCGCCATGCCACTGCACAGGGACGCGCCGCCGCGCCGAGGAGGGCCGGGCGCGGGCTGCCTGCTGCTGATGGTGCGAGCCGGGGGGGGGGGGGGGGGGGGGGCGGGGGGGGGGGGGGGGGGGGGGGGGGGGGGGGGGGGGGGGGGGGGGGGGGGGGGGGGGGGGGGGGGGGCGCAGCAGGGGGAGCTAGCACGAGCACGTTGGAGAGAGGAGGGAGGAGGCCACTGGTTGGAGAAGTGACGAAGTGTTGAAGGGTGGCGGCGCGCGGGTTGACTGGCAAGGCGGGGAGGGATGCAAAGATTTAGGGTTTCACCGCTTTCTGAATTTGTTTCCCTCCCAAAGGTTTTTCCGACCGATCATCCGTCGTTAATTAAATTATTACCGATTCTTTCTGAGTCGTCCACTTTTACTGATCAATGATTACTGACTAATATCAGTGGGTAAAAGTTAACTGTCGTGTAGTGGTTGATCTTCTCATCGGAACGTCGACCACCGCCATCACCGTGCCTTGCAACCCTGACGGGATCAGGGAGTGGGAGGAGCGCGTCGTCGGCGCGGCCTCCGCCGATGGCTCGGTAGTTCTGTATGCCTACGGACACTATCGGTTGGAACAGTGACGGCTTTAACGTTGCTCTCCGGCATCCTGGTGACGAGGTGTGGACGCTGGTCCAAACATACCACTACGGTTGGTTCTTCCCCCACAGAAAAAGCACTACTGCATTGTACACCGCAACGGTAAGATCATACAGTGCGACGCGACCACCAAATGGGCCATCTTATCGGTGAAAAGAGGCCAAAACGCCGCCGCCGCCGGCGGACCGTGGAGGATGATGCCGGATGAACCGGGGACGGGGGACTTTCGGTCGAGCTACCTCGTGGAGTCACGCGGGGAGCTGTTCCTGGTGTATGTCGAAAGGAACTACTACAACTACAAGCGAAGCTTCGACAGAACCACGGAGGAGCTTGCTCGCGCTTTTTTCGTGACGGTGTATGCGCTGCAGGAGGAGGAAGGCCAAGATCTGCAGTGGGTGAAGAGGGATGGATGGAGCTTTTCCGACCGCGTCCTGTTCCTCGGGCAGGAGACCAGCTTCTCTATAGATGCTGGGCGTTTCGGCATGAGCGGCAGAGGTTGCGCCTACTTCGTTAACAAGACTTTTGCCTACAGCAGAATCAGGAGGGAGTCTCTTCTGCAGTGCCGTGTGCTCAAGTATGTGGCAGAACCGTTCCAAAATACTGGACGATTTGTCTAAGATCGATTTTAGGTGATATTGAGCAACAATACTCAAATAATATAATATGAGTGATAATATAAAATAAGAAACCGATTAAGTCTTACAATAAAGTTTAAGTAGTCTTAAAAAAAATAAGTTTAAAACAGAGTTTAAAACCTAGCGAAAGTAACATAGAAGAGATACGACAGTTTTCTACCATGAAACATATGTTGCCTTAAGATATGCTTCACTTCTCGTGACTAGAGTTCAGTGAGGAGAGAATCGGTTTACAGGACTAGTTCTAGGAGCCTCACCTTCTCACACTTCTTAGTCATAACAGGCACACTAACTACCTGCAAGGAAAACTACACACAACAAAAAGGAAAACAATAAACTATAAGTACTAATTACTCAGCAAGTCTTACTCGTCAAAATTAGTTAATTACAGCCGACTCCTAAATATGAGAGGCTGACACAGAAAATGGTCATTTACTTGAAACATAATACTAACAGTGAATCCTTACTTTTAAGTTTTTGTAGTTAATTAAGTACAAGAAACAATAAATTTAATTTGCACTATCATCTACGACAATCATGTTGCCAAACAATTTCCTATAACTAAGCAAATAATTCATATTGTCATTATTATTAGTCTAGTTATTACTACGACATAACGCAGTGAACAAATGGTACTCGTTACTGTGAGGAGCAGCGATTATAATCGATTTACATCAGCTGAAAAAAAACCCGAAGTACACGACACGTACGCGCTTCCCAGAAGCCGCACGTGGCCACCTTTCACAACAATTTCATAGGGTCGCCTTGAGGCCTACCGCTCCCAAGCACATAGTCCTCCATGCGATCACCACGCCGAGTGCATCCATAGTTAGATCCAAGGCTTTTCTCTGCTATCCCGCCAAAAGAGTGATAGGGGGATGTCCAGCCACTACGGTATTGAGCTACATCAGTTTCTTGGGCCCCATGTCCCCAGTATGCATTCAATCCTGTTCAAACTTGCTCAACAGGGCCACACTCGAATCGGTCCTTAACCGACACAGACGAGGCTACCACTGCGAAGGCCTAGCCTTTTCAATCTTACCTATACTTTATCCCCGTCCGGTCTCAGGTTTATTTAAATGTGTGATAAAGTCAAACCTATAATCTCGCGAGTGAAGTTTCTCATTCACTCGACTTCTACCGTTGATTAGAACTCATAGCCTAGCTCTATATCGAGTAACCTATACTAATATATACTCAATAGGCATAATTGGTACTATCATGCATTCTAAAGTTCCAAACAACTCCTGCACTTAATGCACAGTATATTAACTAAACAATATATAGTGATAAAATAAAAATTTAAAATAAGGTTAATGCACCGGGGCTGCGAGTTAGCACAAACAAGAGGAAGGCCTTCAGCGACGGACGATTTCGGGGCGATCAGCGCTAGATTTTGGTCTTCCGCGACGTTTTCTATATGTGTGAAGTGATATGCGAGTGCTATTAGTTATGCGTATAAAGACATCTAATATTTTATTTGTCATCGCATGTGACAAGGACATTCACATACGATGATAGGCTCAAGAATGCATGTGACAAGGAGAAATATGCGATGATATGACAAGAAAAGTATGACGATGATTTCATGAAAAGGAACTTTATTAGACCAAGGTGCTGCTGGAATTTATCTTAAAATGCTTCTAAATTTTTTTCCATATTATACTAAATGCTTTATAATATGAAAGATAAATGCTAAATTTTCTTAATATGGGTCTTGAAGTCATAAACTACAATTTTAGTTGCTCAAAAATATTAACAAGGCTATAAACTAATTTCTGGACAAATTTTATATTTTATTGCAATATTATGAATTTCTAATAAATTAATTCGTATCTAAGAGTAATAAATTATTTATAAATAATATATAAGTGTATAAATTCTAAATAACTCTAAGATGACATATATTAATTAATAGAACATAATTATGCATTTTTCACATTTTTAATATGCAGGAAAAATGATGATATGAATGTATGTGCAATGTACTTTATTTAATTATTAGAATTAATTCTAATGCTGAAAATGCAACTTTGAAAGTTCTAAAATATTCTACATGATGAGAGGATTCCAACAGTATATTATTTGTAATTTTTGGAGTTCATATGAATTTTCTATGATTTTTACAATTTTCTACAAATTTCTGCACAAGGAATAAATGATTTTTGAAAATGATTTAACTACTCAGCCGCGGGGGCCACGTGGCGGCTTTGTGTTGCGGCCACACGCAGGGCCACAAGGTGGCCGCACGGGATCCGACAGCTGGCCTAGCGGTCTAGCTCGGCCATGGCAGCCAGACGCCGGCGGGCGGTGGCGCGCTTGTCGGCGCTCCGGTCCGAGCAGCGGTTCCGGTGCCGAAATGGGCGGCGCAGCGCGGGGAGCTCGTAGGAGGGGTCACCTAGCGGTGGAGCACACCGGATAGGTGCCGGCGTCGAGGGCGACGCGGGCGAAGCTTCGGCGGCACGAGGACGACAGCTCAGTTGATGAGGATCCGAAGTTCTTGGCCCCAGAGCTTCACTGGAGAGCGTAGAAGAGTGGCGTCGGGGTTGTCGTTGACGAGGAGGCTCCGAATGTGACAGCCATCGGTGAGGTGGCGTGTTCAAGTGGTCGGCCGACGGTGAAACCTACAATGCCGCCTCGAAACTCGACGATTCAACTGGAAAATGGTTCCTAGAGTTCGCAGGGGAGTTGTAGAAACATGTGTATTGACGAATTGAGCAAATTCGCTGGAGCTCACCTACTTTCGGTTGAAGAACGGCCGGCGGTCCAAAATCGCGCAGGTTGGAAAAAACTTAAATCCGACGAGCTCAGATGGCAAGGTGTGCGAGTGAAGGTGCTAGCGAGCTAGAGGAGAACGAGGGGCAGCTCCTGGCCGAGTGGGATGGCTGGGGACAGCTCCGGCGGGGCACTTCCACGGCGGCGACGAGTTCGGCCGGTGGGGTGCCAGTGCCCGTGCCCGAGAGAGGGAGAAGAGAAAAATGAGGAGGGAGAGAGCGCTGGTCGGGGTGACGAGATGAAGAACATGGACACGGGGAGGGGCGCATGGCGCTCATGCGCGAAGAGGGCACGAGGAGTTCGGCAGCTGGCACAGTGTGTGGCAGCGCGCGGCAGGAGAGAGGAGGAAGAAGGAAGTTAGGGGCTGACATGTGGGTCCCACGGAAGTTTTTCTTTTTCTCGAATTTTCCCGGAATTTCCGTGCTGCACTGATTTTTCCCTGAAAACCTTCCTTCCTGAGCTCGAAAAATTTTGAATTTTTGCAGGGTTGTAGATATTTTTAAATTGAACAACTTTTATTTTGAGAATAAGTTCAAAATCGAAATAAATAAAATGATATTAAATTTTGAAGACAGGTTAGCTTTTAGAAGAAAATAAATTATTTGAGCTTATAAACCTCAAATTAAAATTGTCCAAAAACTTCAAAAATTCACGTGGTTGCAAGGACTTTCCAGAGAGATTTTTGTTTCACAATATTTCATTAAAATTTTTGAATTCACATTTGAATTTCAAATTAAATTTGGGGCAAACTTGAAATTGGTTTTAATTTCTTTCGAGCTCAAAGTTTCGGGAATTGGGACTTCGAATGCTACGCTTATTATTCAAAAACACGAAGTGTTACAAAGTACAACTTATTCAGTGACACCGCGGAGTTCGTGGAGGAGCTGCCTGAAGCTTAGGGTGATGTGCCCTGCACGTGGATCACGCCCCAGATTGCCATTGCTCCAACTGAGGTAATATCCCCAACCAAGACAAGTTTAACGGATATTTCGATATTTTGTATATTTCAGAGGTGACCAATAAATCTGATATTTTTCCCAAGAATTTCCATTACCAATGTTATTTTTCTGCAAAAATCGCATGACCAGCCACCTCTCGTACTGTTATAAAAATTCAGCTGAATGAACACTTGCAGGAAATCAGAGAAAGGGTTCAACGTAGACAAAAAAATTGAGCAGAACCTGATGAGCCATCAGTGGGGAAACCATTCAAGATTTACGTGGGCAATATGCCGCGCAAAGTGCGTATCTCCCAACTGCAGAAGGTGTGCAGCAAGCACGGCAAGGTCCTCGAGGCGCGACTCATACTCATGCGCGAGAGAAGAACTCGCCGCTCACGACAATTTGGGCTCGTAACCATGGCGACCGCAGTGGGAGAATTTCCGGGTTATACTATCACCAAGCTCAATGGACAGGTAGGAGATTCACATGAGTTCTATATTTGTGTCAGCAATGCCAATGCCAGGTTATGTTAATGATTCAAGCTGGGTTAACTTAATAATTTGCAGATCTTGGATGGGCGTCCGCTGCAAGTGAAGTTTGCAGAACAGTAGTTGGTTTGTTTCAACTTCCAAGCTGATTCATCTGATATCAGTGATCGAGTTTGTGATGGAATGAATGCCGGCGATGTCTACCATCTGAGAAAGAAGCCTAGTTTTTTTTATTTATTTATGGGACGACAACAGTTTAGCTTCTCTGCAATTTCGTAATTAGAAATTTGTTTATTCCAAGATAGGACTCATCATTTTCTTCCATCCCTGCAATCACAGATATCTGCAATTTTTCCTTATGAGTTTGCCCCCCATTCATTTTGTTTGAGTTGTCATCAAATGAAATGGGATACTGAACTATTTTTCCATATATGCTTTCCTTAGCGATGAGTTATACCTCAAGAATATGATTACTGTGCAACTTTTGCATGAAAAAAAGAGAGGATATTTTGCCCCTTTTGAATTTGAGAAAATACCAGTGGCTATGCATTCTTTTATCTGTTGTTGCAAGGTTTTGTTCCCAGAATCCCAGGTTCCTATCTACCAATTGTAACATTAAAACTAATCATGCTAAGAAATACTCGGAGTTGAACACACTCCGATCCTCAGCTGAGAAACAGGCTAGATAAAGTGTTGAACTGAAAAACAGAATAGGATAGCAGGCGCAAAACAAAAGAATGGAGAATTGCTCGGAGTAAAATGCCCTGCACTCAAGAACTGGCATTGCAGCAGTTCTGCTACTTCATCTGAGCCTACATGGAGTTCAAGAACCAACAAGACAGCCTCATCTCACCCAAGTAGCAAGCCACAAACCCGCAGATGAAGAGAGCCTGGACGAGGAGGATGGCCATCTCCGGCCGCTGGAGTAGAGGCGCGCACTGCACCTGGCCGCCGCCCGGGCTTGGGAGATAGCTATCCTAGTACGGGCGATGACGAGTGGACGAGAATAGAGATGGTGAGGTTTATAAGGATAAGGCAAAGTGTCGTGCGGTTGTAATACTGCTTAGAGCCTAGCTTTTTGAGCACCGTGTACTTACCCTGTCAGTGTTGAATAAGAGAAATGATGTAAATTGGTTAGAAGTCAACAGTGTCAATATAATTATTAGATCTTGAACACTGTCGAAGGATAAAACGAAGCAGAACATTGTTGAAGGATGGTTTACACACTAAATTTTGTTTAGAAACTTCTTTTATATTATATAATAATTGTTGAAGGTGCTCTTACAACAAGCAGAAAAAGTTACCGCAAAAGATAGAATCAACGTATGGCCGTTCACGCATCCAACAAATCTTAAGTAACTAATAAAGTGTGCAAGGCAATAGTAACATGTCATCATCTGCTAGGCAAATTTAACTAGGCGTCAAAAGTGGTCCAACAGTGACTCAAGGCACCCAAATACACAAGGACAAAATACGGCAACAATTGTCGTAGCTTAATTTTTGCATTGCAGTTATCTTAACAGGAGGGCAATAGGTCGACCACAGCCCTTGCACCTCTGATAAACAACCTGTATAAAAAGAAATGGCAAAATGAGTTAACCGTTTGTTATCAATAGATGTACAGATATCTACATCTACTTTAAACAAGAATGCATCTAGATTTTTCATATGAAAACAAGGCACAATATACTTGTGTACAGAACATATCGCCGCATCAACTTTGAACTCATTTGTAGATTTTTCATACAGATCAGGGCAACTAATTGGGGCATGGAACAAAAGCAAGGAGAATGGGTTGGAAGAGCTAAGAGAAATAATAGAATAAAAAATGATTATTAATGCATAATGATTGAAAGGAATCTCATACATAGCTCAAATATAAATTTTCTTATAAAAAAGAATGTAGTGTAAAGATATCGTGATATTTGGAACGCATTGAAATAGGATGGAGTGCTTCAACATAATATAAGATGATACACATGGAAAATCTCATGTCCAAATAAGCTACCAATTAAGAAGATAGAGCGTACTTGTTTACTAAACAATCACTGCATGAGATTTTGTAATTCATGCACAGATTTTATGCAGATGAAGGGAAACTAATGGCCAAAAGGGAGCAAAAGCAAGGGATATGGGTTATTTTCTGAATTGTGGCAACCAATAGAAATAAGACAAGTCTATTCCATCATAAATAAAGTGATGGGCAGCTCTCCTGTTTCAAGAAACAAAAATAATGAAGATATGGGGGTTTCTAAAGGGCAGGATCAATACAGCGCACTAGATTTAAAAGTCAAAAATTTATATATAGATTTCATTAATACATTTGTATAAGTCGATAACTAGAAAGGTTGAGCTAGTAAAATCAGCTTGTGCTTAGAAAAATAAAGAAATTTTTGCAACAGTTGAGAGCACCTAAATTCAATCATTCAAGCCAATTCTAAACTACACAAATCAAACATTAAGAAAAATTCAAGAAATCAGCATCCTATCCTACTGATTATGCAATGTGATTTAATTTTAATGACTCCAAGCAGAGCATTTGGATGTTAACTGCAAAATATCTACGCAATGAGAGGCTGCATATCACTACTACTCATGCCTGAAACCTTTGAAAAAATAATAGGTACAATCAATTACTCCTACATGTTATTAAAAAGACAATCAAATGCCACCATGTTCCAGACAAAGAAACTCAAAATGCTAGATAAAACTTCTGTCAATAGGAAACACGCTTGAGCAGCTTAATTTGATTAGCACATGAAAAAGAAGAGAGCACTGGAAACAAGAAAAGTAAGAAGAGATAGAGTATTAGATTGGAAAGTGAGAATGGCACATATGAACAAATTGTAAATCCTATAATGACACTCTTTTAAGGACCGAGGGAGTACTAAATTGGTTCAGCTCAGGGAGCACAAAATTGGGACATGGATATGACAAGAATGCTTATTTTCAGTTCAATTGGTGGATTGAGTGTTATTGATTGAACATGAGGGGGTGTAGGTTTCAGTGCCTGCGTGTTTACGATTCCAAGGAGTGTAGGTTGGGCTCGTGTTTACGATTCTAGGGGGGCAAAAATCTCGAGGAATGGATGTGGTATGTGAAATGGAGGTAAAAATAAGATGTGAGAGTCTTTTTTGTAATTTTTTAAAAATTGAAGGACTAATGTGAAATTTGTGGTGGCAAAAAGGCTTTTCTAAGTGGGTTTTTAGATGTATTAGGGTGTATTTGTAAAGTGGGGATTTTCTAGGAATTTTTGAGAATTTATTTGGACTTAAAATTGCTCGAAAATAATTTTGTATGTGCACTGGTTGGGTGGCCTTAGCGATTTTAGCTGTGTAGCTGACGTGTGGGCCGGTGGCCCATAGGTCAGTGTGAGTGGGCGGCGGCTGGCGGCCAGGTGGGCCCACCTGCCAGCACGTGGCGGCCAACGGCCCATTGGGCCGAAGCGCTTGGGCTAGTGCGGCCAGCACCGATTGGCCTAAAAGGCCTGGCGGCCTA
>BCLH01000329.1:135875-152973 GCA_001602315.1 Zoysia pacifica | reverse complement strand
AGCGAAGTGGTGGTGGTGGTGTTAGCGAGGTGGTGGTGGGGGTAGTTGCTATGTCGCGAGTGAGGTGGTGGCGGTGGTTGTCGCATGACGAGCGTGGTGATGGTGGTGGTGGTAGACGCTGTGGTCGCTATGCCGCGAGCGAGGTGGTGGTGGTGGTGGAAAGGGAGGAGCAGCTGTGAAAGACAGTGTATTAGATGCTCAACATTGATGCTATTATTTTTTTTTGCAGGAGAGACTTAATTGCATCGTTCTCGACTTGTCACTTTGCAGGATAGCAAGGTGAGACATAAAAGATCTTTTTTTCTAATCATGTTCATAGATCATGTAACCTAGTTAGACGTCTCCCATTCGAAATAGATACGGTTGGAAATATGCAGATCTTTGCATTTCTATAACCGTATCTGTTTCGAATTGTCCACGTTTTTTTGGATAGTTCGAGGATGCGTAGATGGGGTTAGTTTCTATGGTCTACTCTTATTCGAGACAAAGTTTCGGCATCACCTCCCTGTTGTGACCGGATACACAATCTCCCTTGCAGGACGTGTATTCTGGTCACTGTTGGGAGGTGCTGTCGAAATTCTGTCTCGGATAGAAGTAGAGCTTAGAAACTAACCTTATCTATGCATCCTCGTGTGGGATTAGGGCCTGTCTTCACCTATTAGATAGTACAAACATCGTCTAGATGCAATTGATTTTTATATCACTCACTGATATGTCAGAGGATGGACGACCGTGAGTGGATGTACACGGGCCGCTCAAGTCAGGGTTCGTTGACCGATGAATCGATTGAGAAGACCGATGCTTTCCTAGACCTAGCATTTGCCAAGGTTAAAGGAGCGCCCGCCACTTGGTGTCCTTGCAGCAGATGTGCTAGCATGCGTTGACAAACAAAGGTGGTCATGAGTAAACATCTTTGCAAGAATGGATTTACGATAGATTACACCCGGTGGATCTACCATGGTGAAGCCGATCGTACGAGAGATGAGGTCATGAGACAACGTGTCGAGGATTATGATGCTAATTGCAGGGTAGAAGACATGTTAAATGACTATCATGAAGCACACTTCACTGAAGGAGGTAGGGAGGAGGAGCCAGAGGCAACCGCAAAGGCGTATTACGACATGTTGACTGCGGCACAGAAACCCCTTCACTGCCGGACAAAGGTTTCTCAACTAGATGTCATTGGACGCCTAATGGTCGTAAAATCCTTCGATGTTATGTTGACAGTTTTTGGCAGCATGCTTCCGGAAGATCACATTCTGCCAAATAACATGTATCAGGCACGGAAAATCCTTCGTGCACTTAAGATGCCATATGAGCAGATACATGCTTGTCTGAAAGGGTGCATCTTATTTAGGAAAGAACACGCGGAAGCAAAGTACTGTGCAAAGTGTGAATCCTCTAGGTTCCTGGAGGTAGACTTTGGTGATGGTCATAAGAGACAGCTCGCGATACCTGTGAAAATCTTACGGTACCTTTCGTTCATATCGAGGATCCAACGGCTATACATGACCGAAGAATCCGCAAAACAGATGATGTGGCATCAAAATGGACGTCGATACAATTTTGAGAAGCTAGTACATCCTTCTGATGGTGAAGCATGGACCCATTTTGATGTGATTCATCGCGACAAAGCTTTAGAGGCTCGAAATGTACGTATTGCGCTGGCAACAGATGGGTTCAATCCTTATGGAATGATGGCTACCCCATATACTTGTTGGCCCGTGTTCGTTATCCCCCTCAATTTACCCCCCGACGTCCTGTTTCAATGACAGAACATATTCTTGTCGTTGATAATTCCTGAACACCCGGGGGATAAAATGAGTGTGTTCATAGAGCCTGTGATTGATGATTTGCTCCATGCTTGGGAGGAAGGGGTCTAGATGTATGACCGAGCTACAAAGAGGAACTTTAAAATGCATGTTTGGTACCACTACTCCTTGCATGACTTCCCGGCGTATGGGATATTCTGCGGTTGGTGTGTTCACAGGAAGTTCCCATGCCCAGTATGCAAAGTAGCTCTGCAGTTCATTTGGTTGAGGAAGGGTGGCAAGTATTCTTCGTTCGACAAACATCGACAATTCCTCCCTCTTGACCATCCATTCACACGAGACATCAAGAACTTTACGAAAGGTGTCGTAGTTACAGAGCCTGCATCACAGATGATGACAGGCGCCGCAGTTCGTGCTGAAATAGATGCTCTCGAGGTCAGTAAACAAGAAGGTGGTTTTGTGGGATATGGTGAGCAACATGCCTGGACTCAGAAGTCAGGCTTGTGGAGGCTCCCCTATTTTGATGACCTTCTACTTCCACATAACATTGATGTAATGCACACTGAAAAGAATGTTGCCGAGGCACTTTGGGCAACAATTATGGACATTCTTGATAAGACAAAGGACAACATTAAGGCTAGAGTGGATCTGGCAATGTTATGCGATAGACCAAAGCAAGAAATGGTGCCTCCTAGAGGCGGCAAGTCATGGAGGAAGCCTAAGGCCGAATTTGTCCTGAAGAGGCCACAAAAGAGGGAAGTACTAGAATGGTTCCAAACTTTAATGTTCCCTGATGGGCATGCATCGAATATGAGGGGAGTGAACTTATCTACTATGCGAATCAATGGGCTAAAGAGTCATGACTACCACATATGGCTTGAGTGGCTTCCTCCGGTGATGGTTCGAGGCTATGTCCCTGAGCACGTCTGGCTAGTGTTGGCAGAGTTGAACCTCAGCATTACAATGCGGGCGAAGACGAATCGAACCTCAGCATTTTTCGAGGGCAACTCAAAAGTGCAAGTGATGCGACCCATAAGACCTTGAAACATGAAGAGTGGAGCAGTATTATGCTATATGTGTTGACCAACCTTTCCGAAGTGGAGCCGTACATGTAAGAATTTCATCATCAATTCTGGCGTGAATCAAGGGAACCTACCCCGCATGAAGCTGAGACACTTCTTAAATAGGGTGCGAGAAATGGAATGCCTGATTTCATGTCTTGGTTCAAACATAAGGTACTATCCAATTTACCTCGTACTTAGTTTGACATTACAAGTTGCTCGTATGTGTAAATAATATAACGAACTATCCTGCTTGATCTTGCAGGGCCAAACCGATGCGTCTATGACTGTCGAGTTGAGACAGGTCGCCGACGGCTGTGCATGTAGGGTCAGGTCATTTACCGGTTATGACGTGAATGGATATCGCTTTCACACAACAAAACATGAGCATAGTCGGCCCAATCGAAGAACGACAAATACTGGAGTTTTTACGCAAGGCCTTGATGGTTGCAAACCTCTTAATCCTGTCATATTCAAATGCCATTGGTTTGATCCTGAAGTAGTGAGACGGAACCCTAATCTTGGGCTAGTCGAAATTCGATAGTCATCCGTCTTACCAAGAGACAATGTCTATATTGTGGCTCAACAGGACACACAAGTTTATTATCTCTCATACCCGTGCCAGACCGATGACCGTCATAAGGGTTGGGATGTTGTGTACAAGGTATCTCCACACGGTAAATTACCGGTCCCAAACAATGAAGATTACAACATAGACCCAAACACATATGACGGAGAGTTCTTTCAAGAAAATGGGCTAAAAGGTACTTTTGAGATAGACCTAACCGAAGCGATCAGAATGAAAGTGGACAATGAAAGGGCTATCGACGAGGACGCTGGAGATGAGGTTCATAATGTGAAGGACTTAGAATTACTTAAGCGATTACATTTAGGCAATGACAGTGATGGCACCATTCCTCCTTCGAAGCACGGGCATGATTATATTGACATAGGTGATAGTGATGATGAGACTTATGATCCAGCTAATCCCGATCATGATGATTATTTTTAATACATGTATGATCCGTACTAATAATTAATTTTCTTTTTTTAATACTAGTTTATTTTCTAATTTTCTTTTTTGCATCTCATTCTAAATACATTTTGTTTATCTGTGCTGATTGGTTTACTCTTTTTAATTGCAGGTGATTAGGCAAAGATGGTTGGCGGTTTTAGAAAGGTAAAATCGCTGTATAAAAGAGATTCTGATGTAGCTGAGGGGTCCAGCAAGGGTCGAGGAAAGTGTGGAGGCAGAGATCGAGGCAGAGACAAGGCACCTGTAGCTCCACCGTCGCCTATACCTCCGTCGTCACCCGAGGAGGAGGAGCAGTTGGAGCAGGATGAGGAGCAGGAGCAGAATGACGAGCAGGAGGAGCAGGAGTAGGCGACAGGGGGTTCAGCTTCCTTTGGAAAGTCGGGTGTTTGGTTGCGAGGTCTCTCTACCCTCTCGACCCGACCGATACCTCGTGAGAGACGCCCGTTAATTCGACCCACTGGTGCTAGGTAAGTAACTTAAAAAGTTCTCATTTATTTTCCATTTGATATGTTGAAAATCACAATAGAAACTAATAATTTTTCTTAATCAATTGGGCAGAGGTTGGACGCTTGTGGCTGCAGGTGATCATAAACGCCATGTCAATGGCATCCTTGGTCTTTTATGCAGGCTACACTTTTCGGGTCTGATTGCGTATAGCGGAGGGCATGAGCCGGCCAACACATGGGACCACTACGTCGCCTTTCCCGATGTACCAGATCGGGATGGTAGGGTCTTTCGCAACAAGGCGGAGCGGGTGACGGCTGAGCTGTGGGTAAGTCTTCCTCACACTACATTTAGTTTTCATTTGACATTGCTAAATAATGACTGGATACATCGCGTCTATATGCAGGATTTCTTCAGATGCCAGGACAGATACGAGGCTAAGGCGGCTACTCTGGCTCACAAGGCCTGTGTCAAGCTTGTCAAAGACATGCATTACGAGGCGCACGTCCAAGCCATTGTAACATACCATGCTACGTACCTTGGCACCAAGATCACCAAAACTCAAGCAAGAACCATGACGATGACTCGGGAAGAATACCTGCAGGTAAATATAAAACATTAATACTACTTTCTTTTGAGATTTAGTACGCTTAATTTGATCTTCTTATATGTCATATACTTAATGACGTGTAGGTGCCTCCGTGGTGGTGCGCCCAGCATCTCTAGTGCTGAGAAGAGATGGTGAATAAGTGATGCCCTACCGAGTGGGAGGAGACGCACAACGCTTACCGAGAGCATCGTTTGATGATGCCAGGTGCACCACACCATCAAGGCAACTGTAGCCTCGACGAATACACGGCTAGATGGGTACGCGAATTCATTTCTTTATTATAACGCTCAATTCTGCATAATTTATACTCATCTTGCTATTTTTTTCGTAGTCCTTGTCACATGGTGGTTAGTCTTGCTCCCAGTTCAAGGCATAGGCTTTGGCCCACAAGGGCAAGGCGACGTCTGACGTCGACTACAACCCGGAGGACCCACCCTCAGCGTACAGCAATGCGATCGTCCACAGTCGCCTTAGTGAGTACACTGAGATGGCAAGAGAGGTCCGTGGGCAAGAGTACAATCCGAGCACCCAGGACTTTGATGGAGAAGTTGTCATGAGGGTAGGAGGACGCAAGAAGCACGGGCGGTACTGGATTGGCGACAGCACACTCGACACGGCCACTACTCTCACTCTCTCTCAGATTCGAGCAAGGAGCACGAGTTCAAGCCCAGCCATAAGCCCATGACCAGCCATTGCACAGTCTCGGATGGAGGGACTCCAGGTTACTTCTGTTTTATTTGTCGTTCTTTGATTTTTACATACCTTTGCTTTGCATTGTAACATTGAGGTGAAATATTGTAGGTCGAGCTGGCAGAAGAGAGGAGGCTAAGGGAGGAGAGGGCGGCGAGGATGGAGGCCGATCGGCAGAGGCAAGAGGCCGAGCGGCAGAGGATGGAGTAGATGTTCCACTGGATGCAATGTCTTAGCGAGAGGATGGGTCAACCTCTGCCACCGGAGCTATTTCCTCCTCCACCTCCTCCTGCAACTACTCCTGTGAGTATGAATGTTTTAAGTTGCTTGTTTCTACTTTAAATCTTGTCTAACAGATGCAATCTCTTCTCCTTTGTACAGAATCAATCGACGGCATCGAATCATGCGGCATCGAATCAATCGCCTCATACGCCGTAGTGGCCTCGTAGTTGATCTGTGTGTGAAGCTATTGGACTATGTGTAAAGCTATTGGAATATGATAGATGTTTATTGTGTTTTGTGTGAGACTTGTTTATATAAACTGCATGTGATGTGATTTATATGTTTGTGGTCTATATAAATTGCCTGCGATGTGATCTATATGTTTGTTGTTTATATAAACTGACTGTGATGTGATATATGTGTGATTTTAGCTGATTTTAACAATTTTGTGCATTCAAGAAATATATTTTGTCGAGTGCCCCAGATTTTGCCGAGTATCCGGGTAAAAACACTCGGCAAATACTACACTCGGCAAATACTTAGTGTTTGCCGAGTGTTTTTACCTTAGCACTCGGCAAACATTAAGTGTTTGCCGAGTGTCGTAAGCCTGGCACTCGGTAAAAAATAAGAGTTTGCCGAGTGTCACATGCAGGCACTCGGCAAAGTCTGCGTCACTGTTTTCTGCCGCTCGGTCTACTTTTTTTTGCCGAGGGTCTAAAGGGCACTCGACAAAGGTTTTGCCGAGTGCTCGACAAAAAACACTGCAAACGGCTCTTTGCCGTAAAAAGGTAGGCCG
The DNA here is from genome assembly GCA_001602315.1 of Zoysia pacifica. NCBI lineage: Eukaryota > Viridiplantae > Streptophyta > Magnoliopsida > Poales > Poaceae > Zoysia > Zoysia pacifica. The sequence continues at coordinate 146,342 of BCLH01000329.1, read as the reverse complement.
AGTGGCCTATGCCGTGGGTGGCACTCGGTAAACACTTTGTCGAGTGTTTTTGGCAAAGGCACTCGGCAAACAGGGGCATTCCGGTTGTGTCAAGGGGTGAGTGGTGCGGCCATGTCGACATGCCAGAACAGAGCCGGCGGCGGCGTTCTGCGGAACCGTGTCTTGGGTGGGTTTAACCCACCTTAGTCGGTCATGTGAGCACCCCTGTGCCGTGGTGAGGGTGTTGCCTACTTCCCTTTGGCCGGGGGCAGCGTGTGGGCTGCCGGCAAGAAAGCGACAGAGAGGCGCCGAGGTGAAAGGTGAGGTTATGCGGGTGCTCTAGGGCCCTAAGTTCGTGCAGCCGGGCGGTGAGGAATTTCGGCAGGCTCTATGGCAACCGGAGTTGGGGAAGAATGAGGAAGAAACAAAATTGGCTGCGGCTTTTACCTTGAAGTGGCTGAGGGTGCGCGCGAGCTGCAGGAGGGGAGTCCAATGTCCTTTTATATCCGCTTGGGCTCGGCCGGAGGCCGGCAGCAATGGCGGGGCCGCGTAAAGGCGGTGCGCTGTACTGAGCTGTGGTAGGCTGCCTTGGAACCGCGCGCAATGGCTTGGACAGCGGACCAGCAGTGAAGGCGGGTCGACCAACGCGATGCAGTGGGCAGCGCGGCGTGGCTCATGGCCGAGAAACAGGCTTGCCAGGGGGCGTGTGGCGGTGCGGTAGGGGTCACGGCAGCATGGCTGGGCAGTGAATTGGCTAGTGCGTCCCGAGGCGGGATTTGATCCGGATTGTGCCGTGCGGAGCTTGGCCGGCTGCAGCAGAAGCTAGCGGTAATGATGCGCTCGGCCGAGGCGGAGCAGATTGGCGGTCGGTGGCGCACGTTGGGGATTCGGGCATCCTGACTGAGATTTGGAGGGATTTTCACCCCTGTCCGAACATCAAAATCTCTGGGAATCCGATTTGTAGGGCTAGGAGTTAAGGCGCCCGCGGACCGGTGGTGCCTGCGGTGAGCTCACCCAGCCATTGGCCAGTGGCGCTCCGTGCCTGAGGGGTAAGGAGAAACTCGGCTGGGCCTGCACTGGGGAAAAGAAAAGGAAGGGGGAGGCGGCCCGCACGTGGAAAAGGGAGAAGGGGGAGTGAGCTGGGCCGGGAAAGGAAGGGGTGAAGGCGGCCCACGTGCGGCGGGAAGAAAAAGAGGTGAAGGAATAGGCTGGGTTGGCCAGGAAAAGAGAGAAGAGGGAAAAGGATGGCCTGAGGCTAGAAAATTAAAATTCCGAGATTTGAATTTCTAAAATTTGAATTTAGGGATAAGGAAATACATATCTAGAGGGCCACTCAAACACCAAAGAAAATAAAATAATAAAAAAATTAAAAAGGCAAAAAAAGAAAATCAATCACTATCAATCCCAATTTTAGTATTTCAAAATTTAATTTCCTAGTATTTCTAGGTTAGTGAATTTTGTTTTGCAAATAAGTAAAAAGGATTCAGAGAGGGAAAAGAGAGAGAAAAATTTAGGAGGTAATTTTAGGTTCTTAAACTTGGTGGCAAAGTTTAGGATGTTACAAACCTACCCCACTTAAAGGAATCTCGAACTCGAGATTTAGGCTACTTACCGAAAAGGTAGGGAAATTCCTTATTGAGGTAATCTTCTCGCTCCTTTGTGGCTTCAGCTTCGGAGTGGTTGCGCCATTGAACTTGACAGAAGTTTATGGCTCTCCTCCGCGTTTGACGGGTGGTAACGTCTAGGATGCGGTCAGCCAATTCTTGGTACCGCAAATCCGGCTGTAAATCCGTGGCCTCAAGCGGTGCTTGCTATTCCGGCACTTGCTGACACTTCATTAGCTGTGACATGTGAAAGACTGGATGCACATCTAATAATTCTGCGGGGAGGTCCAAACGATATGCCAATGCACCAATCTTGTTGAGGATATTGTAGGGGCCAATATAGCTAGGTGCTAGCTTTCCTTTAACCTGAAACCTCTGTGTTCCTCAGATCGGAGACATCTTCAGGTACACATAATCTCCTTCATAAAAAGTAAGGTCTCTCCGCCAGTTATCTGCATAGCTCTTTTGCCGACTCTGTGCAGTTTTTCAATTTTTCCCAAATTTGTGCAACTCGCTCTTCGGCGTCCTTGATTATCGGCCAAAGAATGAACATTCTCCTGCTTTGGACCACATTAGCGAGGTTCGGCACTTACGGCCATACAGAGCTTCAAATGTTGCCATCCGAAGACTGGCTTGGTATCTGTTATTGTAGGAGAGTTCTGTGAAGGATAGGCTTTTCTCCCAATCTTTCCCATACGTCAAGACACAGGCTTGAAGCATGTCTTCAAGAATTGGATTAACCCTTTCCGTGTGATACCCTCAAAAATTCCAACTAAATAATAAACCTTTCTAGCGATTTTCTATTTTTACACCTCTCTTTTATTTTATTTTAACAGAAAAATCTTATATAACGAATAGATTCAAAAAGGAAAAATTTCAAATTTAAAATTTGAATCTGATAAGTGCTTGGGTAGAATTTCTTTTTTTGGATTTATCAAATTTATTTGAATTTTTTGAATTTGGTGTTGCTTAGAATTCAAAAAAAAAGAAGCCCAAAATTTCGGCCGGGCAGGTCTTTCCTGGCCCCGCACCCCAACCCCCCACTCGCAGCCCCTCGCACCCGCGCCGGCCTAGTTTAATGGCCGGCGCGCTTGGGGAGCTTCTTCCTCCCTGAGCCGAGGCCGCCGGCACGGTTAGTGCATGCCGCTCTGGAGAGCCCCGCCGCCCGCGCGTGCGGCACGCATAGGCACTCTGGTGCGCTCAAGACGTCACGCCACCGCCTCGCACAGCACTGCCTGTTGCGTCCCCTCGAGCCGCGCCAGCTCGACGTCGTTCGCCCTCGCCACGTGGCCGTTGCTCGACGGAGGCTGGCCGATTGACGGGACACCGCCCATGCTACCTGCTCCGCGCATCACGCACAGTCCCAGGTCAATGTCACGCTCTCGCCGCGCACAGTGGGAGCTTGCCCATCCTCAGTGAATGCTGCCACATACCTCGCTCACCGGCCACCACCGCGTTCCCGCTGAGCCGACCCTCCTGCCGCCTATAAAAGTTACCCCCGGGGTCCCCGCTCGCTAGCCGCGCTCCCCCCACTGCTAAAGGTCCAATTCCCCTTCTCCCTCGCTGGAATTTCAAAAATCCCCACTTTCTTCCTCGCCTCCAGCCGCCGCTGCACGCGCTCGATTTTGCGCCGCCGCACACTGTTCCGGCCACCTAACCACCTAACCACCACCCCTAGCCCACCACGAGCCCGCGCGATCGCTCGGCTTGACCCCTCCGGCTGTCCCGGAGTCCGGCACCAAGCGCCGCTGCGCGAAGCCGCCAGTTGCCGTTGGGCACTCGCCGGCCGCAGAGGTCACACTCGAGCGCTCACCGCCCGCTTCGACAGCTCAAGGCACCCGCAAACCAGACTTCGAGAGCGCCCAGCGCAAGCTGGTGCAGCGCCGCCACAATGGGCGTCGCCCTCAGTAGGAACTCCGTATTTTGAGATATAAACTATTTATAAAACCCTACCATGGTAGGAACTCCGTATTTTCTCTTCTCTGCTATACTTATAAAACCTAATTTGCTGACTTTGACTATTTTCCTTGCAGATGGACTCGGATGACGAATGGCAGCACTTGGGAGCCGAGGTTGTTAACCTCACTGGGTTTCTCGAGATCCTAGCTCGCACACTGCTTCGGTTTGGCTTCACCACCCCTCCGGCCTACCACTGGAAGGACTACGAGGGTGCAGGTTACACGACATGTGAGATGGAAGTCCATCTCCCCCTTGTCTGCATGACTCCGTAGACTGTGGCCTACATTGGAGCCACCTTCTTCGTCACCGTCCAGGGTGCCGCACGAGAGACCTTGCTACTTTTCTGCTCGATGAACCTGGAGACCACGGGACCTACTCCGGTGAAGTACTTCTCGGTTCTCGTGGGCTACGACTTCATTTGGAGACGTCATATGTCCACCCTGCAGGGGCCTTTCAGGGTTGTGGACGACTCTACTCTGGTGGAGACTGCTCTGTACCTGATGGCACTCCACAGCCTGTGCGACAACTTCCGTGAGCAGTGGGCTGTACAGGCCCGCTGAGGTACTACCGCAGAGGACCAGGCCCTCGACCTGCAGACGCAGCTCGCTTCTGCTCAAACACAGCTCACCTCTGTGCAGACCGCTCTTGACGCAGCCCGAGAGCGTGAGGAGAGCCTCAAGAAGGCTCTTGCAGACCGACAGACTGAGCTGGACTACTGGCGTCAGTAGTTCAGTCGGGACCAGGCAGAGGCCCGCGCTCACCGCAGGGCGGGGAGGAGCAAGCTAGGGGTTGGACCCTTGCTCTTCTTCTCCGACGCTCCCAAGGGGAGCCAGTAGCCTCGGCAGGGAGCATGCCAAAAGACCACTGCTCGCAAGCAGGTCTTCGCTCGTGACGCCAGTGAGAGGTGAGTTCTGCCTTCCCACGCCCCAGTCCTGGACTAGGCTACCCGGAGTTCTATCTCTGAGTTGCTCCGTCGTTGGACTGATGACAAGGGAGGTCCTAGTGGAGGTCCCACCAGGACGAGCCACCACTCTAGTTCCGATCCCAGTTCTGACTCCAACTCCAGCCCCGACTCTGGCACCGGATCGGGTTCAGGCCACTGACTCTGGAACTGACCCAGGGTCTCACGACTCCTCCGATGTTCCCCGCAGCATCGTCTACGAGTCCATGGAGACCTCATCTTGGGCGACCGACTCTAGCGACTCCGACAGCTACACCACCGACTACTCTGGAGGACACCCCGTGTTCATCCCAGCGGACGTCGACGACGACACTGCTAGTGGAGGAGACAGCACCCCTACAGCCGTTCTTAACCTGATGGAGGAGGAGGAGGAGGAGGACCCGTCTAAGGTTGAGTTCTACGCTGACCCCGTCGACGAGGACCCCAGCGCGGAGATCCTAGCTGAGGCGCCAGGGGTACCCGAGGTGGACAGCCAGGCCACCCTTGCGGTTTCAGGAGCTAAGCCTATGGACGGTTTCTACACACTAGAGCAGCTGACAAACGACGGGATCGACCTACACCAGGAGTGGCTCGACTTTCTTCAGGGACCGTCAGGAGTAGCCGCAGGATAGGACTTAGGGGTGTGGCAGCTCTTTTGTCGATCTTTTGTACTAGGGAGTTAGTGGTGTGCTAGTTGTGTTGGAGTGCTTAGAGGTGACTCCCATGTTATCCAGTCAGCCGCGTGTAGCGTATCATGCGTAGTCCCATGTAGAACTTGGATGTGATTGTAATATAAGTTATGGGTGTATGCTTGTTTGTCTTTCGATCTTTCTTGCCTGATGCATTGATTGTGCGATACACCAAGATCACAAATGAAACAAATTTATATAATTATGTGAAAAAGAGAAACTAATGTTAATAAAATATACAGACCTCTCCATTTACTCTACCGTATGTCTATTGCCATTAACAGGATGCCTCCGAAGCGCTCAACCCGCATTCAAGCTCGTCGGGCCTGCAACCTCGACAATGAGGAGCAAGAAGAACGCCCTCGCCAGGGGCGCACCGCCACTAGAGGAGCTCCTGCCAACCGGCACTGTTCCTCGAGAACGAACCAAAGGGCGCCAGAAAGAGAATGAGTAGAGGAAGCACAGTCTAGCCACCATGGGGAGAATCAAGTGGCGCACTCTGCTCCAGCCCACATAGTAGCTCCACCTCTAGTACAAGGCACTGCAGGAGGGACTGCTGCTAGAACTGCTTCCCAAGTAGCAGCTATGGAACCAGTAGAAGGGGCAGCTGCAGGAGAAGCATTACCATATCCTCTTGCCACTCTGGCAGACATGATGGCTACCCAAACCTAGCTGCTATACACCATTGCACAAGGGATGACTGGCCGTGGAGGACCCAGCAAACAAAGCAAGATGTCAGAGTTCTTGAGACTCCGCCCTTCCACGTTTGACAGCACCAATGAGGAGCTTCTTCTCGGAGTCGATGACTGGTTGCGTGACATCACCAAGAAACTCGACATGGTCGAGGCCAGCGACCATGAGAGAGTCATACTGGCCGCTCACCAGCTTGTAAGGGCAGCTGGCGAATGGTGGGACAATTACAGAGAAGCTGTTGCGTATCCTGCAGCGATCCGTTGGGATGAGTTCCAGCAAGCCTTCCGTTCCTACCATATTCTCGATGGGATTATGAAGATGAAGGCAGATGAGTTTCGTGCACTAAAGCAAGGGACAATGACCGTCAGCCAGTACATCAAGAAGTTCACGAAGCTGGCACGCTATGCCCCTGGGGAAGTTGACACAGACAGAAAGAAGCAGGATCGGTTCTTGGAAGGGCTGAGTCACGTTATGCAAGCTCAGCTCATCACCCACATATATCCCGACTTCAACACCCTAATGAACTGAACCATCCTTCTGGAGAAGGCTCGCGCAGGAATGGAAGGGGAAAGGAAGCGTAAGTTCCAGGCACAAAATGTGGCAACAGGACCGGACTAGCATTTTAAGTTTGGAAGGTTCCAGAAGTCCCCATACTAGCCCACTATGCAGTACTGCGACCCCGAAAATTCTCCACAACCCCAGCAGTCTACGCAATCTGTTTGCTAGCCAGTGACACCTCTGCAGTTCAAGACCAACCCCAGCAATCCCCAGAGTTCCAACATGGTTCGTGTATGCTTCAATTGCCATGAACTGGGTCACATGATTGCGAACTGTCCCCACAACAGGCCGCCAGCCGTTGTGCCTGCCCACTCTTGAGCTAGAATCGCTATTTTCTGAACAGCCCGCAACCCCCAGAAGTCAGTAGCTCAGTCAAGAGGGATACATCAGTATGGACATGGACGTGTGAACCACATTCATGCTAATGAAGCAGAAGAGGTGCCCGATGTTTTGTTCGGTGAGTATCTGGTCAACTCCCTCATTGCCACAGTTTTATTTGATTCGAGAGCTTCGAATTCGTTCGTGTCTTTTCAGTTTGTTAGTAAGCTAGGTTTATATTCAACCTTGCTCAAGAAGCCACTAATGATGAAGTCACCTAGGGCTACCATTAAGTGCAAGCTTTGTTGCAAAGGGGTTAAAATCATAATAAGTGGGTTAGAGTTTGTTGTAGATTTGATAGTGTTAAGGTCGACTGGGATAGACGTTATACTGAGAATGAACGGGTTAACCCAACAAGAAGCCACCATTATTTGTGCAGCCCGAGAAGTAACCCTCATCAACCATAAGGGAATACCAGCTATATGTCGACCTCGCAGAAGGCACGCTAACCCTATGATATGCAGTATAGAAGGGCAAAGGATAGAAGAGGTACCTGCGGTTTGCGAGTACCCTGATGTGTTTTCGGAAGAACTACCGGGTATGCCTCCTGATAGGGATGTCGTATTCCTAATCGACCTAATCCCTGGTGCAACTCCCATCGCTAAAAGGCCCTACCGGTTGGCAGTTAATGAATTGGCCAAGCTTAAGGAACAACTAGCTGAACTACAGGAGAAGGGATTCATTTGACCTAGCTCATCACCTTGGGGTGCGTCTGTGCATTTCGTACAAAAGAAAGATGGCAGTTTGAGAATGGGCATAGGCTACCGGGCATTAAATGAGGTCACTATTAAGAATAAGTATCCCTTACCCCGGATAGACGATCTCTTTGACCAGCTAAAAGGGGCAAGGTACTTTTCCTAGATTGACCTGAGGTCAAGTTACTATCAGTTGAAGATCAAAGAAAGTGACATAATGAAGACAGCATTCGTGACCAGGTATGGACAGTATGAGTTTACAGTGATGCCTTTTGGATTAACCAATGCCCCAGCATATTTCATGAACTTGATGAACAAGATATTTATGGAGGAGTTAGACCATTATGTCGTGGTATTCATAGACAACATACTTGTCTACTCTAAGAGCGCCGTCGAACACGAGGAGCATTTCCGAGCAGTGCTGCACGACTAAGGGAACATCAACTCTACGCCAGATACAACAAATGCGAATTTTGGTTACAGGAGGTGTCCTTCCTAGGGCACATCATCACTGCCCAAGGAGTAGCAGTCGACCCCTCCAAGGTAGAAACCGTTATGGACTGGAAACAACCTTCCAAGGCCACAGAAGTTAGAAGTTTCCTCAAATTGACACGATACTATAGGAGGTTTACTGAGTGATTCTCAAAGGTAGCCAAGCCAATGATTGAACTGACCCAAAAGGATAGGAAGTTTGAATGGACGCCACAATGTGAGCAAAGCTTCCAGACCCTAAAAGAAAAACTTACATCTGCCCTAGTGTTGATATTGCTGGATATACACAAGGATTTCACTGTGTACTGTGATGCATCGCGTCAGGGACTAGGATGTGTCTTGATGCAGGAAAACCGGGTGGTGGCATACGCATCTCGACAGCTGAAAAAGCATGAAGAAAACTATCCCACTCATGATCTAGAGTTAGCCGCAGTGGTATATGCACTAAAGATCTAGAGGCATTATTTGATCGTAAACAAGTGCAAGATATACACAGATCATAAGAGCTTAAAATACATCTTCACTTAGCCAGAGCTAAACCTAAGACAACGAAGATGGTTGGAGTTGATCAAAGACTATGAGCTAGACGTCCAATATCACCTAAGAAAGGCGAATGTAGTAGCAGATGCTTTGAGTCGCAAAGCGCACTGCCACCATATCTAGGGAATGACCAAGGAGACCAAGCTAATCCAAGAAATAGAAAAGTTGAAGTTATGGGTAGTGCCTTCCAGCATAGTGAACGCCTTGGGAGTGACTCCCACCTTAGAAGACCGAATCCGGCAAGCCCAGTCACGAGATCATGAGGTCCAACGGTTGAGAGAATTAATAAAAGAAGGAAAGGTTCCGCGATTTCGAATAGAAGAAGACGAAACATTATGGCACGATCAGCGGATATACGTACCCAGGGTGAAACAACTAAGGAAAGTAGTGCTAGAAGAAGCACATAACTCAGCATACTCGATCCATCCAGGATCGACACGGATGTACCAAGACCTAAAGCAGAAATATTGGTGGGAAGGAATGAAAAGGGAGATAGCTGAATTTGTGGCCCGATGTGACATTTGCCAAAGAGTAAAAGCCAAACACCAAAAACCTGCAGGATTGCTACAGTTACTGCATGTTCCAACTTGGAAGTGGGATGAGATCTCCATGGATTTCATCGTGGGATTACCCGCACTCAGAAGGAAAACGACGCCATCTGGGTCATCGTGGACCGACTTACCAAGGTCGCCCACTTCATCGCAGTCAAGAAGGAAGCTCAAGGTGACAAATTAGCACAACTCTACATAGACAACATCCTAAAGTTGCACGGGTACCAGCACGGATAATCTCGGACCGAGGCTCACAGTTCACCTCTCAGTTTTGGAAGAGTTTACAAGGTTTACTAGGGACAAAGTTGGATTTCAGCTCAGCCTACCACCCGCAGACGGATGGTCAAATGGAGAGAGTTAATCAGATACTGGAAGATAGGCTCCGTGCCTGTGTATTGACCTATGGAAAAGACTGGGTGAAAAGCCTGGCTTTTGCAGAGTTCTCATACAACAACAGCTATCAGACCAGCCTACAGATGGCGCCTTACGAGGCGCTATACGGATGGAGATGCCGAACCCCGCTAACGTGGTCTCAAGTCGGGGAGCGGTCATTCTTCCACCCAGCCATTATAAAGGAAGCAGAGGAAAAGGTTGCAGAAATTAGGAGTAAGCTGAAAACAGCACAAAGTAGATGGAAGGGTTACGCCGATACTCGATGAAGAGAGCTGGCCTTTGAGGAAGGAGACCATGTGTATCTAAAGGTGTCTCCACTCTGAGGTACCAGGAGATTCCAAGTTCGAGGGAAGTAGGCGCCGCGCTATATAGGCCCTTACCAGGTACAAAAGAAGATAGGGGCACTAGCATACAAGCTTGATCTGCCAGCCGAACTGTCAGATGTACATTCTGTGTTCCACGTGTCACAGCTAAAGAAATGTTTGCAAGTACCTGAGAAGCAAGTACCATTGGAAGTGATGGATTTACAACCAGATCTGCAATACCAAGAAATGCCAATTCGGAAACTGGAAACCACTACATGACAAACACGTCGAAACGCGATAAAGTTTTGCCGTGTGCAATGGAATAATCACACCGAAACAGAAGCCACTTGGGAAAGAGAGGACGATCTCCAGAAGGAATTTCCGTACCTCTTCGAAAATCAGCTGAATCTGGAGGACAAGATTCCGTTTAAGTGGGGTAGGTCTATGATACCCTCAAAAATTCCAACTAAAAAATAAACCTTTCTAGTGATTTTGTATTTTTACACCTCTCTTTTATTTTATTTTAACGGAAAAAATCTTATATAATGAATAGATTCAAAAAGGAAAAATTTCAAATTTAAAATTTGAATTTGATAAGTGCTTGGGTGGAATTTTTTTTCGGATTTATAGAATTTATTTGAATTTTTTGAATTTGGAGTTGCTTAGAATTCAAAAAAAAAAAGAAGCCCAA